>JAOSBN010071328.1:0-13102 GCA_027563595.1 Erythroxylum suave | reverse complement strand
CAAGAGGATTTTATCACATTTGATCATTGATTGAGTTTTCACTTTTCATTTCCCAAAAATCCAAAAATACCTTTTTAAACACCTTTCTTTCATTTAGTTCAAGTCATTTAGTTTAAATCAAAACAATCCAAAGTCGCACTCTTAACTAATTTAGTTTGAATTTCCTGACAATTAGGCTAGCTTAGATCATTTGCTCTAGGTTCCAATTAAGTGAGATGACCCGGGGTTGCACTTTATATTGCAATCCTTGGAATTAATTTTTTTGATTCGGTTTCCAAGGGAGTGATTCAAAGACTCAACCACATAGCCGATCACAACTAAACAACAAGAAGGCATCATCCCCAGCTCAAGTAAAGGTCACACAGTTGAAGTGTGAGCTCTGTGTATAGATAGACCATGATACCATGGAGTGTGACTTAATGAAAGAAGAAAATTAGGAGCAAGTGAATTATATGGGGGCACAATATGGACGAGGAGTGGATAACAATCCCTACTCCAACACTTACAGCGCCGGTGGAAGAATCACCCTAACTTCTCCTAGTTGAACAACACTGGCAGGAGGCCTCAAAGACAATCGAGCTTTCAATAAGATAAAGCAAGCTCAATAGAATAAAAATTGGACAGAATTTTGGATAAGATCGAGGGCATGGAGGATGCGCATAGAAGGCTCTAAAGCAAATTCAAGTAAGTTACGAAGAACCAAAAGACTTTTTCATCGCCTGCAGCATCAATAGAATAATCATAGACAGGGTATTCATAGATCTAGGCGTGCTATAAACATGATGCCCTACACCTTCAGTCTGGTTAAGAGAGTTAGTGCCCACCAAGTTTTTGGTAAAGACGGTCAACAGAACTAAACATAAACCGATGGAGATTATAAAGGATGTGTTGATAAAGGTTGATAAATCTACCTTTCCCACAAACTTTTACATATTGGACAATAGCGAAGATGTGGAAACCTCGATAATTTATGGCTACTGTTCTTTGCCACTCTGCATTCAATCATTGATGTCAATGGGGCGAATTAACTCTATGAATAGGAAAGGAGAAATTTACCTTCAAGGTGGCGAGAAGAGAGTACGATTCTCCTTCACCTCTAGTGAATATCAAGGAATCCGAACCTCGAGGAGAATGGGAAGATATTGAAGATCTGAGGAATACTTTCAGGAAGAAAAGCTCGCGACAAAGAAGGTGAGGAAAGGAGAATTGTAAGGAAAGTGGGACTTGTAGCATGGTAGTTCAAGTGCAAACTCTGCAATTAATGAATACATTACCATTGCACCATTCATCCAGACTACCATGAGCTTTAAGGAGCGTCGAGCTACTAAGATAAAAGAAGTGCTACATGGGAGGTAACCCATAGGAAAAAAAATAAATAATAGTTTCATTGTTTATTTTGTTAGAATGTTTGAAATTATGTAGTTAGGATTAGTTTTGTTTTTGAATAAAATCAAGAAAGGAATGGGATTTCGGAATTATGTAGATGATGTTCAAGCACGAAGAGAGAGGTTAACAGGGCCACAAAAGACTTTAGAAGTGAAAGTGAAAAGATTGGAAAAATAATAAAAAAAGAAAATTAGGAAGTGATGGTCAACCGATAGTGTCCTGCAACCATGCAGAAAGAATAAAGGTGCAAATCTTTAAAAGAACTTTTACTAATTTACCCTTTTACCACCTATATATTCAATTCTAACTTCACTTTTACTTTCACTTCCATTTTCACTTTATCTCTCTAGAATTTAAGCATCCAAACACTTTTACATCTCTACAGAATTTTTCAACCTACAATTTCTTCCAAATTTCTACCCAATTTTGCCGTATATCAAACAATCAGCCTTACGGGAGAAATACAGATGATAGTAAGTTGTGGGACATGGGAGAAGGAATTGAGTTACAGACTTTGGTAGGCCCTTCCCAATCTACACAGAGGAGGAAGGTACTCCTTTTCGATCTTTTCGTGCTAGACAAATTATGGTTCCTAAGTACTTTGATGTGGATACATTTGATAGGCTAGAATTGCATGAGTGAATGGAAAACCTAGCTGAGAGGATCTAGTGGGCCCAATTCATACGATTTCAATTTCCTGTTTATGAGGAGCTTACACTGGAATTTTTCACTTCCCTGACCTACAACCCTAAAAATCCAAAAGAATTGTGATTTAGGTTGGGAGGACGAGCCTATCAATTAAATCAAGAAATCATGTGCAAGATGTGTGGATTCCCCCAATCCTCCATCATCGATCATCATAAAGACTTTCATCCTTCTCAATATTAGAATGAGCTTACTGTAATTGAGCAATTTCATGTCAAGAATGATTATAACAACATTATAAGGTCCCACGAACACTCAGCATAAATATATGTGTCAGCTAGTTTTCGATACAACTGAAACCAACAAGTGTTCCATAAAGGAACTTTTTATGTTGTGGTACATAGAACATAATATTCTAGTATGCACGTTTACACATATGTTAAATGTCATTGTTGCAACTCCATGCAAGAGGAGCGACAATCTAGGAATGGGGTATATAGTGTCTACCATTGCAGAACATTTTGGCATGAAACGAAGGGGGTTAACAGTCCACCCCCTGACTTCCTACATTATCATCACTTATGGAGGGCTAAAATCCTACATCATAACATGGAACTTAGGGAAATCAGCGAATAGACACATGTTAGAATCAGGGCAAGTCAGGCGAGTTCCAGCTTAACGCTACCTCAGCAAGCAGAGGAGGACTCTACCAGTGAAGAGTCCAAGGACGAGGAACAAGAACATGGCTGGAAGAAGGTTTTGGATGCAATCTCATAAACTTACAAGACACTCACAGAAAACACTAGAATGGTGAAGGAGTTGGCCTAGACACAACGCCACTAGAGCCAAGATATTCGTTAGATCCACTAATATTTCAAGGCTTAAGGCATTCAGTTGCTGCCTCTGACACCATCACAACCTCCATCTCTATAGGATTTATGTCTAACCCATTTTTTTTCTTTTTCAAATTAGCCTTCAGTCTAATTTTTATGTTGATTTTTATTTCAATTTATTTTTTGTTATGTCTATTTTAAACTCTTTCTTTTTATTTTCTTTTATGTGTTGTTGTTTCGTTCTCACATTGAGAACAATGTGTTGTTCAACTGTGGGGAGGGGTTATATGTTTTTTTCTTTTGGATGTGAATTTTGCATATTGTATGATAGTTATTAGGTTGCATTGTGTGAACTATATGAATGTGTCAATGGCTTAGATGGAGTAAAATTTATTTAATTTTGAAAATGGTCTATTAGGTTGTAAATAATCAATAGCTCATAAAATTAGTGAATTAGGAGTCTTTGGATAAATATAAAGCTTAATGAGGATTTAGTGTAAATTTAACACCCTATAGGTTGTCACATTCATTCATAATATAAGGCCTTTTAACATAAGCAACTTAACTAGTATTCTTCATGAAAATGAGTAGCTTAAACAACAAAGTAGGAAAAAAATTTTAAAATATTTTTTTAAATAAATCACTATTCCATTGACCTTTGGGTTATGAATAGAGCTAGCAGCCAGTTGAAAACATGCTATAGCTGAGTAACTGAATCGACACACATCACAAATGTGTGCCTTCACGTCAAAAAGCTATAATGGCATTCAACCAAGCAGTTTAATAAAAACATTGCTTAGTTGAGTAACCAGATCGACATTCATTACCAATGTTTTCCTTTGCATAAAAAGACTAAGTCTATGTTCATTAAAAAAAATTGTGTGTAATTGCTTAACAAAACCTACAAAACTTGTAGTAAGCTTGACTTTTCATGAAAATATACTTAGGAAGAGTTATAGAGTCTGAAGGACCAAAGGATGATTAATGTGTGTGTACAATCGAAAAGGGTAAATAAATTAACACTTAGATATCAATTAAATTGTATATTTATTTCAAAGCCCCTAGACATAGATTTTGTGTTAATCATTAGATATAACTTGTATGATTTTGTTTAAGATTAAATTTATTTGATGAAATTGAAGCCATTGCCTCATTATTTCATTGTGTGTTGTACGTTTGTTATTTTGTTTGCTTGAGGATAAGCAAACATTAAGTGTGGGGATGATGATAGTTGTGATTTGCATAATGTTTTAGCGTTCAATTTGTTAGGTATTTAGTGTTAATTTGAGTGTTTAGTGTGTATTTAGGTTTCAATTGTGTTAATTTATGTGTTTAATTGTTTTTATGGGTTAGTATGAGTCTTTGAGATTAAATGTTCTATTTTTAGGTACGTTGATGTGTTTGTTAGTGTTTTAGGGTAAATGGCAGAGAAAGGAGAAGTTTCGAAGAGTTTTGAGCCAAAAACATGGCACATGATCATGGCACAATAGGCCACGATCGTGATAGAAAGAGACGAGTCGATAGGACAGGCCACTATCATACACTTTGGAAAGAGTTAGGTGCTGGCCACGATTATGGCTTACGTTGGGTAGATACAAAAACTTGAATTTTACGAGATTTTTTAACTGTTTGGCCGAATTAACCCTAGGGCTTCCAAGATATAAGTAGAACATTACAAGACAGAAGAAGTAGCTTTTTATAGAGCTTTCACATCAACCAAAATTCAGAAACCCTAGAGAGCTATTGAGTGATTTGAGGAAGGAGACGAAGGAAGACAGACACGGAGATGAAGCTTGATGCAAAGTACTTCCCAGAACAGGTGGTTTCCTACAGTTGCTGTCTCTATTGATCAGTTTTGAGTGCATTTTCCAATTTATTTCAGTTTTATTGATGTATGAAATTGAGATAATTGTCGAGAATAGGTTTTGTTGAATGTTGATTATTGTCTAAACTCACCTTCAAGATTTTGATTCTTGAGATTAATAAAGTTTGATCTATTATGTTTTATTTGAGTTATTGTGATTTAATATCTGTTCTTAACAATTCACCAATAAACTGAGAGGGTGAGCTGAGTGAATATCATCAAGTTGGGCTAACAAGAGTTAGGTAGTTTGATAGATAAGAATTGAATCAAACCGGTGAAATTGTGTAATAAGAGATAGAGCATAGATTTCCAGTATGTTATTAGACAATTTTAGAACTAATTTAGGCTTAGGTTCAATTATGAGTTGAGAGATCACAATTCCATAATTTAAATTAGGGATTATTAATTAGGGTTTAAAGATTATAATTCAAGAGAGAGTAATCCACGCTAGGACCGTCTAGACCTAATAATTCGGTAATTACATAATTGATTAGATTTTTATTAATTTCATATTAAAATCCCCTTTCTCTCAATTGATAGTTCCTAGGTTAATTTTGGATCGAGTTTTGAGATTTGCTATTTTGTTTATAATTCCAAATTTTAATTCTCACAATTGATTATTGATTGATTAATTATCTGCATTTATTGTTTATTTTAGATTGTTGCGATTTAGTTCGACCTTAGATTTTAGTACTAGATTAACTCTCCTCGTGGGATCGATACCTTAGGTACTACGCAAACGATCTATGCGCTTGTAATATTATTGAGGTTTAAATAGTAAAACTTAGTATACGTAAACCTGCGATTAGTCAATTTCCTCGAGATCTGTGATACCTTCCAATATGATCAGATGTCGGAGGATACGGTTAGAATCAGGATGTTTCGTTTTACTTTTAGAGATCGAGCGAAGGCTTGGTACCATTCACTGAGCCTAACAAACATCATAACGTTGGATCATTTTGTACATGCTTTCTTGGACAAGTATTTCTCATTGACAAAGACCACCAAAATTATAAAGGAGATCACCAATTTCTAACAAGTTGATAGGGAATTGATCTATAAAACGTGGGAGAGATATAAGGACTTGCAAAAGAAGTGCCCACACTAGAACCTACCCAAGGAGTTCCTTTTGCAGACTTTCTATAATGGAGTGAACCCACCAATAAGAGGCACAATCGACGTAGCTTTAGGAGGATCTTTGATGTGAAAAACTATTGATGAAGCGAAGGAGCTGATTGAGGAGATGGCGAGCAACAATTGCTTATGGAAAGTGAGCGTGGTAGGCAACCTATTCCTTTTAGAGAGTAGAAGGGTATTGTTGCAGTCAATTAAATGACTGAGATGCAAGAAACGATTGACAATTTGACTTACAGCATAATAGCATGAAGGCGTCATCCTCAACTCTAGTAAAGGTTGTACATTTGAAGTGTGAGCTTTGTGGACAACTAGACCATGACACTGTGGACTAGTATTTGATGAAAGAAGACAATTAGTAGTAAGTAAACTATATGGGAGTGCAATATGGATGAGGAGGGGGTAACAATCCCTATTCCATCACTTACAACCCTAATGGAAGAACCACCCTAACTTCTTCTGGTCAAACAACACTGGCAGACAGTTCAGGCCTCAGGGACAATCAAGTTTTTAGCAAGATAAAGCAAGCTTAATGGAATCGAAGTTAGACTAGATTTTGGATAAAATCGGAGGCATGGAGGAGACACATAAGAGGCTCATGAACAAGTTCAAGAAAGTAACGAAGAACCATGCCTCGTCCATACATAATCAGGAAATCCAAGTAGGCCAATTAGCAAAGGCAATGTTTACTTTGTTAAGTCAAGAAGACTTCACTTCTTTCATTGATTTTGATGAAAGTCAAATAATAATAATAATAAAAGAAGTGTGTGAACTATTTTGATGAGTTTATTAAGTACGCAGATAAATGTAAGTAGCACAAATCATCAAATCAAGATGATATTCAAAAGGCAACTAAAACAAAACCTAAGATGGACTAGACGAAGTCATTAAGTGAAGTCACAAGACTAAGACGAAATCACAAGACTAAGACGAAGTCACAAGACGAACCATACAAATCAAATCAAGATGATACAATTGAAGAATAATCTAAAACATCAGTTAGATAGTTAAAGTTAGTTACAGGACTCAACTAATAGTAGATCTCAGAAGATTCTATAAGCAGTTTTCTCAAGAAGACTATTGGAGATTTAGATTATAAATATTAGTTGTAGTCGCAGACAAAATGACTTTTACTTACTCTTACTTTACTTACAAAAAATAATTATATGATCAAGTGAGTATACTGTAAAAATATCCTAAGTGAAAAGAAAGAAGAAAAGAGATCAAGAACACTTGTAATGTGAGTGTAGAAAACTCAAACAATATCTTTTCAAGTGAAAGGAAGGCTAGAGCCTGAAGAGGATAAGATAGCAGATAAAGAATACTTTGAGGATAAGATAGCAGATAAAGAATACTTTGTCAAAGAGACCTGAAGAGGCTCTGGAAGAGTAGAAATAATACTTGTAAAGTTGTAAGAGATAATGAAATCTCAGATAAACTTTGTAATCGTCTGAGCTTTTCAAAAAAATCAAGAAGATTTTAAAGATTACTATCTTAGATGATTTAACACAATTTAACCCCCCTTCTTGGGTATTTTACATATTATACGTGATTTCTATATTAACAAGTAATTTACTTCAGTTGGTATCAGAGATTAAGTTTCCAAGAAACACTATTACAAAGTGAGGACAGAAATCCATGGTTGAATCACATGTTTTTATAGCTAAAGGTGCCTCCATCTCAAGACCCCCTGCATTCAATGGTGAATATTATCATTATTGGAAGGACAGGATGCGGCTCCTCATAGAATCCACACACATTGATCTTTGGGATATCATTGAAATTGATCCATATATTCCAAAAGACTTCGAAGGGAAAAGCATTTCTTGTGACCAATGGTTAGCTGATTAGAAAGCTCTCGTTCAATTAAACTCAAAGGCTAAGTTCTTTTTAAGTTGTGCTCTAAGCAGAAGTGAATATGATAAGGTTCATGGATGTGAATCTGGAAAGGAAATGTGGGACACACTAGCCATTGCACATGAAGGCACAAATCAGGTAAAAGTATCCAAGATTGGTATTCTTATTCATCAATATGAGTTGTTCAAGATGAAAGATGATGAGTCTATTGATCAAATGTTTGGACAATTCCAAAAAATTATTAATGGACTTAAAGCTCTGGGGAGAATCTACTATAGTCAAGATCATGCCAGAAAGATCCTCAGAAGTCTTCCAAAAAGATGGAGACCCAAAGTAACAACAATACAAGAGGCCAAGGATTTAAGCAAGCTAAAGCTAGACTAATTGTTTGGTTCACTGAAAATCCATGAAGTAGAGCTTAATGCAGAAGATAAACCTAGAAGGGATAAATCTATTGCATTGAAGGCTGGTCAGAAGAATCAGAAGATGCAAAAAAATAGAAGTACGTCTTTAAAGGCATTAAAGACCGAAGAAATCAAGAATGATGATGCTAGTTAATCTGATCAAGTTTCAAGTGAAGATGAAGATGAACTATCCTTCATTTCAAGAAAAATTAGAAGGATGTGGAAAAAGAAAACAAAGGGAAATAAGGACTTCTCTTTCAAAAGCTCTATCATCTACTATGAGTGTAATAAACCTAGACATTACAAGTCTGAATGTCCCTTGCTCAAAAGAAAACAAAGAAGAGTCAAGAAAACAAAAAGAGCATGATGGCAACATGGGAAGATCTGGATTCATCTAAATCTGAATCCAACTCAGAATCATTAGAACAAGCAAATATATGCTTAGTAGCTGAAGGTGAAATCAATGATGAGGTAATCTCTGACTTTAATGGTCTTCAGCATGCCCATTTAGAATTGTTAGAAGATTCACATGATATTCTAAAATAATATAGATTGTTGAAAAAGAAATTTGTTGAAAATTCTAAGAACACAACATTCTTAGAAGAAGAAAACGTCTGCCTTAAGATAAGTAGATGATATGAAAAAGAAAGTAACTGTAGATAGATCTGAGAAGATTAATCAGCTAAAACAAAGGATTAATATTCTTTTAGAAGATTTATCAAAATTTACAGGAAGTACAAAATGGATGAATGATAAGTTTGGAAGTTATAGACATCCAAATGATAAAAGTGATTTAGGCTTTTCTAGTAGAAATACTATTCATAATAGTAATGTTCTTCATAATAGAAATTTTGTTCCTAATAGAAAGAAAAAGAAACAATATTCTTATTATTCAAAGAATAATTATAAGACTAACCCCAAAGGACCCAAGAAAATATGGGTACCTAAGAAGTATATAATATAAACTACATATCTCTTTACTTGGAAGATGCAACCACCATCAATGGTACTTGGATAGTAGCTGCTCGTGACACATGACGGGTAGAAGGTCTATGTTCCTAGACCTCTAACATAAGCAAGGAGGATTAGTAGCTTTTGGAGATAACTAGTAGGGCAAAATAATTGGGATCGGAAAATTTGATAAAGATTCCTTTCATCTATTGAAAATGTTCTGCTAGTTGATGGTTTAAAGCATAATCTAATCAGTATAAGTCAATTATGTGATTCTGGTTTTAGAGTATCCTTCAATCAAAATTCTTGTTTAGTTAAAAAAAAAGGACGGGTCCACATTTTTTTCCACCAAAAGACGAAACAATCTGTACAAAATTAACTTAGACGATTTGAAAAGTCAAAATATTTCATGTCTTATATCAAAAGATAATGAAAAAATGATTTAGCACAAAAAGCTAGGTCATGTTAGCTTTAAACATATTTCCAAATCAGTTAGACATGATTTGGTAAGAGGTTTACCAAAGATAAGTTTTAACAAAGATTTCTTTTATGAGGGTTGTCAGAAAGGAAAACAAGTTAAAGCATTTTTTTCATTTAAGAACATTGTAACTTCGTCTAGACCTCTAGAGCTGTTACATATAGACTTGTTTGGACTTACTAGAACAGTAAGTCGTGGTGGAAAGAAGTATGGTCTTGTAATTGTTGATGACTTTACTAGATTTTGTTGGATATTGTTTTTATCTCATAAAGATAAATCTTTTAAATGCTTTAAAGTTTTATCCAAAAAGTTACAAAATAAAAAAGGAATTTCTATTGTTGGTATTCGAAGTGATCATGGTGGAGAATTTGAAAATGAAAATTTTGGAATGTTTTGTGAAAAGAATGGAATTTACCATAATTTCTCTGCTCCTAGAACTCGTCAACAAAATGGAGTTGTAGAGAGAAAGAACAAGACAATTCAGGAAATGGCAAGGACTATGCTATGTGAAATTAATCTTCCTAAGCACTTCTGGGTAGAAGCTGTAAATACAGTTTGTTATATTCAAAATAGAGTATTTCTGCGACCTATTTTAAATAAAACTCCATATGAGTTATGGAAGGGACAAAAGCCAAATATTTCTTACTTTCATCCTTTTGTTTGCAAATGCACTATTTTGAATTCAAAAGAAAATTTGGATAAATTCGAATCTAAGATCAATTCAGGAAATTTTTTAGGTTATTCTATTAGTTCTAAAATTGATAGAGTTTATAATCTTGTTTTTAAATCTATTGAAGAATCTATGCATGTAAAATTTGATGATGATTCTCATCTAGATAGGAGAGACGATTTTGATGATGAAACTCTATCTGTTCCTTTAAACAGTAACCTAGATGATTCACCATCAGACAATCCATCTAATAAAGTAGTAGATATTTTTGAAAATATTAGCTTAAGAAAGAACTGGAGATATAAATCTTCTTACCCAGAAAACCTGATTATAGGAGAAACATCAAAAGAGAGGAACTAGATCTAAGTTTAGGAGAGAGGCCAATGTAGCTTTTGTTTCTGAATTAGAACCTAAGAAAATTGATGAAGCTTTTCAAGATGAGCTTGGATTTTAGCTATGCAAGAGGAGTTAAATCAAATTACTAGGAACAAAGTCTGGTCTCTTGTACCTAAACCATCCAATAAATTTATCATAGGAACTAGATGGATATTCAAGAATAAACTAGACGAATCAGGAAAGGCATTCTGTAATAAAGCTAGATTAGTAGCTCAAGGCTATAATCAACAAGAAGGAATAGATTACAATGAAACATATGCTCCTGTAGCTAGACTATACGCTATTAGGATCTTACTTGCACATATTGTTTTTCATGATATAAAACTGTTTCAAATGGATGTGAAAAGTGATTTTTTTAAATGGTTTTATAAATGAAGAAGCTTATGTAAAACAACCCCTGGTTTTGAAGTCATGGATAAACTAGATCATGTGTATAAACTTCATAAAGCTTTGTATGGATTGAAACAAACGCCTCGTGCATGGTATGATCATCTTAGTTCTTTTTTGATTAAAAATGACTTTATTAGAGGTTAAGTTGATAAAACTTTATTTTGGAAAAGTATAAAAAATAGTTTTATTATTGTGCAAATATATGTTGACGATATCATTTTTGGTGCAACTTTTAAAAAGCTATGTTTAAAATTTGAGTTTCTTATGAAAAGTGAATTTGAAATGAGTATGATGGGTGAATTAAAGTTCTTTGGTGAATTAAAGTTCTTTCTTGGTTTACATATTAAATAAACTGAAGAAAAAATTTTATTCATCAATGAAAGTATATCAAAGAACTTTTAGTCAAATATAAAATAGAAAATGTTAAACCAATGTCAACTCCTATGCATCCTTTAATCGTCTTATCTAAGGATGAAGCTAGTAAGAAGATTGATCAAACTCTTTTTAGAGGAATTATTGGTTCTTTGCTTTACCTAGCTGCAAGCAGACCTAATATTATGTTTACTGTTTGTTTGTGTGTAAGATTTCAAGCAGATTCTAGAGAATCTCATCATATTGTTGTTAAAAGAATATTGAGATACTTGGTAGGTTCTACTGATCTTTGCTTAATGTATAAGAAAGGTAAAGATTTCAAGTTAATTGGCTACTGTAATGTTGATTATGTTGGAGACAGGATTAATAGAAAGAGTACAAGTGGAGGTTGTCACTTTCTTGGTCATAAAACAAGAGGCAAAGTTCAATTGTTCTATTTACTACAGAGGCTGAATACATATCAGCCGCAAGTTGTTGTTCATAAATACTATGGATAAAGTATCAGTTAGAAGATTATTTTATCCAATAAGATCAAATTCCAATCTTCTATGACAACACAAATGCTATCAATCTCTCCAAGAATCCAATCCAATACTCAAGGGCAAAGCATATTGAAGTTAGACATCATTTTATAATAGACTATGTACATAGAGGAATCATCAATCTACAATTTGTTGAGACGAATCAATAATGGGCAGATATCTTCACCAAACCCTCAAATAAAGACAGATTTAAGGAAACAAGATGAAATCTGAATATGGTAATGTTAAATGACTATTTGTCTGAAACTCCATGACCCACATGATATGTCCTAATGAAGCAGAAAAGTCGTAAGTTCTTAAGAATGAATAGTAACAGTAACTTTCACTCGGTAGTATCAATCTTATGATTACCTGTGGATCAGTCACAGACGTTACAAATGGTAACTTTTCAATAGTGTTTATACAAAGAAATTCTCTAATACCTGAAACACTCTACAATCTAGAATTCTCTTAGTAAATGACTTACTTCAAAGTTACTCTCAACAAAGACGATTCAATCCTTTGTTCATCAGATCTTTCTCATTTTCATTTCATATCTCTCTTTCAATATCTTCTACATACTAACCTTACTTCTTTAAGCGAAATACATTTATGTGTTTAGTGTTTATTCATTAGAGATTAGAAGAATGTCGAAATCTCTTATCTATGGGAGACTCGTCAATTTCACTTCTCTGAAGGATGATCGAATACATATCGAACATGAGATCAAAGCAGCTGGATGGGAACATTTCTTCAATATCTGAAAGAATGCAAAGGTGGTAGATAACACCTTGATATCAGAGGTAGATAGGTTGTCGGTGATTGTGACACAAGCGTCTATTGTGAAAGCTACTGAATGTCCAAATGAAGGAGCAAAACTGCTCAACAAAACAAAGTGGATTGTTCAAAATGAAGACAACATCAATCGACAACTATATAGATCGAGTAATCCAGGAGTCAAGAAGTCTTTAAACCTAATTCCAAAGGCGAGGGTTCTTCATTCAATTCTTCTTCACTGTATTCTACTAAGAGCGGGATCAAAGGATTTGGTGACAATGAATGATGAATGTTGTCTATTTCATCTACTCATACACTAATCCATTAATCTTCCATTCTTGATTCTAAAATACATGATAAAGGCTAAGGAGGATTATAATCAGAAGAGTGGTTTGTTACCTTACGGTAAGCTGTTAACAAGATT
>JAOSBN010071319.1:0-13103 GCA_027563595.1 Erythroxylum suave | reverse complement strand
GGAACTGGTCCCAATATGCTAGCGGGACATGTAATATTTTTTGATGTATTACTTGCCCATGTAGAACGGCTAGGAATAGTGCCCTTTTTTTGAAGAGAATTTCGCTCTTCAATAAGGCGGGCCACGCCAATTGCAGTGGCTAATGTTCGGGGTTGTTTGATCTTCACATCCAGCCTTATGTTGTCTTTTAATCCTGCAATAAAACAACCAACAAGAAAACTTTCGGGTAAATCATCGACACGGTGAGATAATTTTTCAAACTCTTCCTGGTAAGTAGCTACTGTGGAAATTTGTTTGAGTCTGGTTAAGGCTTCTGATGGATTTTCATAATCCGTGGGGCCAAACCGTTGGAGAACAGTTTTGGTAACCAAGTCATAGGTCCTCTGAATTTACTGAGCCAGCGGTGCCATTGCAGAGCGATGCCTTCGAGGTGAAAGGAAGCAAGTTGGACCTTCTGATTTTCGGCTACCTCCTTGAAATCAAAATATTGCTCTGCTTTATATATCCACCCTTGCGGGTCGTCGCCATCAAACTTGGTAAAATTGAGTTTTAGGTGTTGGTTATTCGGGTGGATATTTGTGTTTATGGTGTTGCTAGACCCGGTTGGAAGAGGGGTTCCATAGGTATTGCGAGGTGGGCTGTTATGGGGTGGTGGTTGACGTGAATGTTGGGCTTCAGGTGAGGCAAAAGGGTTTTGGTTGTCAGACTGTTCCTTTAGGTAAGTTACAGTTGCTTCGATAGTTTGCATTTTGGTCATGAAGGTTTGTAGAGTCGTCCGTATCTGATCGAACATAGACTCATGTCTTCCCAAAGCTTCCTGAACCTCGTTTCTGAACTCAGCATTAGTTTGCTGGCATGTTCCCATTTAGCAAACTTGGCTCTGATACCAAGTGTTGTGTAATTTTATGGAAACCGAAAAGGAAAGAGAAAGAGGGAAGAAATTGAAGAAGTCAAGAAGTGGTAATACTCTCGTTATCCCCTTTATTACACACAGCTTGTGGCTTATATAGCCAGCAAAAAGAACGTTACATAAGAACGTTAAACAACGTTAAACAAGAGTTGTTGCAGATATGCTGCAGATTCTTAGACAACCAATTCCTAAATAAAATGAACTAAAGATAATAAAGATAACAGCAAGAATAATAGCAGTTCACGTGACTTGCGAGAGACAGTAACAGTAAGGAAGCGAGGACTTGGTCTTCATACTCCTGAATCACCGTATCAGTTGGTCAGTCTGCCTTTCCCTTTTTGGCATATTTGAATATAGCAACATAACATTCACACAGGTCCTGATGATTCTTCTTTTGAAATTCACCGTTTAAAACATTGCTGATTTCTTCTTTTGGTTTGTTTTATAACAATAGGTGGTTGTTTATGCGGCTCTGTATCTGAAACTTGTAACACACCCAGAGTATGAAGAGACTCGGGAGAAGTATGCAGATAAGATAGCTGATATCCTGAACCCGGACGGAAGTGGGGAAATGGAAAGAGATTCATTTATTCAATTCTTGTTACAGTCACATGGTGATTTAAGGGATCTCATATTTATAAAACCTTTACATGTCAGGGTAAAACTGGAGACTCTTGACCACCCAAAAGCTGATAATACGAAAAACATTGTCTTGAACAACTCGGCTGTTGAAGTTAATGTATCACTTTAGGCATAATAGATGAGATAATAATGTTTGGGATTTGTTCCAATGCCAATGCTAGACAGATCAGTTGTGAGAGTTGAATATGCCTGTTGATGTTTCAATGCCATTGGAATTCGTTTTGGTGAGATTCATTAAGTCTAACAATTGACGTACGTTTTGATTAAAATTTTAAGATTGGATTGAATATGCCATTTAGATGGGAGTTGGCGAAACGGAAACTGGAAATCAATTAGATGCAAAAATAAAATGAGAGAGAAGAAAAATTGCAGAGGAAGAGAGAAAAAGCCAGAGGGCGCGGGAATTGACAAAATCATTCCCTTCCCCCTTGCACAATGTTACTGTATGCATATCGTGTCTTGTGAAGTCTCCACGTTCTCGTCTGTTCTGAAAATCTGAAGGACATGGCGAAAGAAAAGGGCAGAGGCCAAACTTGGAAGTTCACTTTGTTCATTTCTAGATAGATTACTGATCTTGAAATAACTGTGATACCATAGAACACAGCATTCATGTTTGTCTAGGCATATAGTAGCCCTTTAGGCCATTAGCATCCACCATATGTTGAGACACTAACAGAACCACTTTAATGAACAGTCGATTTCTTCTACAAATGACTTATTATAACACTTACTTCTTTGGTTTGGCTGATTGAAATGCCTGTGATTCTTTATTGATAAAATGTTAACGGCTCCTAGTCTCCTGCTGACCATAGTTCAGCGCACGTTTGCTATATCCAACTCAACAACTTGGTTACATGGTTGCCAATACATGGGCTCCCATGTTTCCTTGGGACTGTTTGGACGTGTTACCGCTAATCACGGGAAGCGCAAATATATATAGGGATATTGTAGTTAGAGAGAGAGAGTTGTCCTGTCTGTTTCTGTCTTTCATAGCTCCCACACATATTAATGGATTTACCACCAGACATACAATGTTTTTTCTCCATTTTCTACGCTTAATCTATCCATTTTTGAATTTTGCTGACGGAATGCCTCCTTGAACCGTTTGCTTTCCAAGTTTTTTTTTTCCTTTTCGTTTCCATTTTCTTGGGATTCCTCTAAGCTTTCTTTGTTTTTACTTCTGGGTGGAGTAAGGTTGATGTTTGTTAACAGTTTTTAATTCTCATATTCGTAACCACCAACATTATCGCGTAGCTGGATTGGAAGAATCAAGCCCAACCCTTGTTATTAATCGAGTGAAATCCTCGTTTTCTAACCTTCATTATACTCTTCCAAGATATATATACAAGCCATGGCTTTTGGTGATGTTTATATACTTACCTTCTTCTGGATTCTCACATCTGTTAAAAGGCCTTCGAGTTAAGTCTCTGAACAATTCCATATATTTATATTAGATTTCAGCCTGTTGAACTTGAGGGGTCGAAGTTGGCCTCACTGGAGGTACATTTAATTTGGCCGCGTAAAAGTTCCTGGGGACCTGCACAAACTGTATTCTTGAATCAAAGAACCCAATATAAAACAAGAGATTTTACTTCTCTTCAAGTTGCGACTTTTTTGAAAAATGAGTTGCTTTTCATGTTTTTCATCTCATGGAACCAAATCTGTCAGGAGGACTCGTAGCAACAGGAGAGCACCGCCCCCAGCAACTCTTCCTACTAAAGAACAATACAATGCTCCTCAGCCTTGGCCTGGTACGTACATTTTTCTTGTTTGTAGCACTGCCTTTATGACGCTTGTATGCATTCTCATGTTTTCAAGTTCCGTTATTTGTTATACAGAAAATCGAAAGACAACACCCCCACCTCGATCTCACAATACCAACAAGGACGATTCCAACAGAAATATAGCAGCACAAACTTTCACCTTCCGCGAATTAGCCACAGCCACGAGGAATTTCAGACACGAGTGTTTGATAGGTGAAGGTGGATTTGGAAGAGTCTATAAAGGGAAACTTGAGAAAACTGGACAGGTACATTAGATTCCTTTTCCGTTGTTGTAAATCAACTTTCTTTTGTTTTTTTTTTCCTCTTTTTTCTTTTGGCGAACAAATTTTGAGTACTAGTAGTTGATAATTTTCATTCAGGTTGTGGCAGTCAAGCAACTTGATAGAAATGGAATGCAAGGAAACAGGGAGTTCCTTGTTGAAGTGTTAATGTTGAGTCTCTTACACCATTCCAATCTAGTAAACCTTATTGGATATTGTGCTGATGGAGATCAAAGGCTTCTGGTTTACGAGTATATGTCTTCAGGATCTGTAGAAGATCATCTTTTCGGTAAACAATCGTTACTTCGTTTACCTACATTTCTGTAATTGAAACGAAACAAGATGATCGATCGATATTATAGTTGAGAGGATCATGAGTCAATATCAATTTGAGCGTGTATTAACCTGGCAAAGCCTTTAACCTTCATTTGTTTAACTTCTAGTGGTTATTCACACAACTAGCAGTGAAAGATTGAATAATTGTAAAAAGTGATTTTCCACTGACCCAAATTCTGAATTTTCAGATATTTCAGGGGAGCAAAAGCCTTTAGAATGGTTTACGAGGATGAAAGTAGCACTAGGTGCAGCCAAAGGCTTGGAATATTTGCATGACAAAGCAAATCCTCCTGTAATTTACCGTGACTTGAAAGCATCCAATATTTTGCTGGACAAGGATTACAATGCAAGACTCTCCGATTTTGGACTAGCCAAGCTTGGACCAGTGGGAGACAAGACACACGTGTCTTCCAGGGTAATGGGAACATATGGTTACTGTGCACCAGAGTATCAGAGAACCGGTCAATTAACAACCAAGTCAGATGTCTACAGCTTTGGTGTGGTTTTACTGGAATTGATCAATGGGAGAAGGGTCATTGATACCACAAGATCGACAGCAGAGCAAAATTTAGTATCATGGGTAAGTGGATAAGGCTCGTTAGTTGCAAATTTAGTATGTTCTATGCTCGCCTAATATGTTTTCATCGGCAGGCAGAACCAATATTCAAGGAAACGAGTAGGTTCGCGAAACTAGCTGATCCACTTCTCAGAGGACACTTTCCGATTAGAGGATTGAACCAAGCAGTGGCAGTGGCTGCAATGTGCCTTCAAGAGGACGCAAATATCCGGCCTCTGATGAGTGATGTAGTGTCTGCTCTCAGCTTTCTTGGTCCTGACACGAATGGCACACCTATTTCGTTGTCTTCTCCATCATCTTATGAGAATGAAGAAAATGAAGATGTGGAACGCCAACGGGCAGTGGAAGAAGCCATAGAATGGGGTGCCAGTAAAAGGCAAGTGGTCCCGCAAAATGGAACACCATCGCTATTGTAGAATTTCCTCCTCACGTATCTTGCGTTGAGCGTCACTCCAGGAGAAATGATTTTTTAATTTCTTTTTGTTCTTTCTTAATTAATGCAATATAAAGAATCAAGAATTCTAATTGGGATGGGCAAACACAGAACACGTCGTACCAGGATACGCTAGTCTGTTCCAAATGAATTAACAAAAGATTGACATTTCAATACTTTGGCATATGATACAACAAACTTGTTTTGTTTTATTATTTAATGCTAATAGTAATTATGCGCATCTTTCCAATTCGGCTGAAACAGTAATTAGATCAATTAATGTCCACTTGGAAAAGAAATGATGAGGCCAATGAATGTCCCTTGAAATCTTGCAAGAAATGATGAGACTATGTGATAATGTAGAGGGGATGAATTTACTTGACCATTGAGCTACCCAAAACTCGAGTTGAAGGTAATCTGTTATCAATACCCAAATATACCCTTACTTTCTAAACTGAGTCAGGTTGCTTATCTTTCACAAAACTAACTCGTGGCACTTGGACGAAACCCTTTATCATTCGGGGATTCGAACTCAGGACAACGAGCAACTTGGGCTAGCTCTGATACCACAGGGACGCTGTGGTATGACCTCCCGGGGCTGCAAATAGCAACCTATCTCTGATACCATTGAGCTACCCAAATAGTAACCTGGCTCTATTTGGGTATTGATAACATGTTACCTTTAACTCGAGTTTTGGGTAGCACAATGGTATCAGAGCCAGGTTGCTATTTGCAGCCCTGGGAGGTCATACCACAGCATCCCTATGATATCAGAGCCATTCTTCGTATCAAGAGAGGGGTAACACTATAAGTAAAGACTGAGTGAGTAGGGAGAGAGACACCTATGAGTATGGAAATACAAACTTCATATCCTGTTCATTTATCGTCTAGTTTGACTTTGTCTAGTTTGCCGTTGTCTGTAAAGCATGTGTTATCAAATAGAATAGAAAACCTTATAGAAATCACCCATGTGCCTGTAGAAAATCGTATTTGTGAGTCTTCTTTACCTTTGTTGAGTCCTTACAGTATTTATAGTCATGACCGTACATGGACAAGTAGTATTCATACTATCTTGTCTACCTCAAGGCCTAAAGTGAAGGAAATCATCCAGAGTTTCAAATTGGAACAATATGGTCTCAGATCTACAATAGCAGAACAGTACGTAAAGCTCGAGATCCCTAAGGATCTAATCTATCTATGGAGGGAGTAGAACCATACATACTTACATGTCGGAGCAATACGCCTTGTTCTTACTCTTTATAGAAGAAAGGGAATACCTGCGATAGCCATGATATCTCTTCTAGACATTGCCTACACTACATACTAAAATGTCTTGATTGGTACCTTGTTGATAACTCTCAACAACAAAAGTGTCATCTTGACCATAGCACCTGATTTCAACATCAGGTTGGATGATCCCACGTTATCTGAATGTCTTCAAGTTCAAATCTAGATCACTGGAATAGATTAAGATCCGGCAGCCTCCATCGCATGATTTTGTAGACGATAGATCATCTGGTGATGTAAGGTAGCTATCAGATGATCTATCGTCTACAAAATCATACGATGGACCTCAACTTTCCCAATTCTACTTCGGATGCCCTTTATATGGTTGCTGATTGATCAAATGATTAGACAACTATCATGCAGATCCCAAAGCAGTTACCAGCAGTGGAGCTTGAAAAGTTGATGCTAATAGAATGGATCACCAACTACCAGAAGGTGTTCCACGCGCCTCACCGACACTCTTTTCACACTACTACTCCACCTATTTTGCAGACTCTAAGAGATGGAATGTCAGATCCATCTATGCTTGGCCTAACTTATAAGATCTAGCCCAATCTTCTACATTTGGAGCCCTACCTACTACATCTAGGGCCATCATGATGATTCAACCTATCCAGCCCGTATTTTCAAATACAGAAGGTAAAGATGGTCCTCCTGTTTATTATTTTAAATCTAATGGAGACCCAGTCTACATAAGCCATCATCGTGGGCATTTCGTATGGGATACTGACCCATTCATGTGTGAGCCTAATTGTGAAGTTTGTCTCGATCCAAATACAGACAGTGACGATGATGATGACTACTATCGAAGGAGAAGGAAGAAGAAAAAGCCCAAACCTAGGTGCAGACCTTCTCACTACTATCATCCACATCAGGATGATCCAGGTCCATCCTCTGGAGTATGCTTGAGGACAAATAACCTATTGAAGGGTTATAATGATGCCAACTCTTGGTCTGGTTATGATCAATCTGCTCTACTGAAGGAGGGGAAATTATCCTCATTACAATCTCATCTACTAAACGATGAGACTTTTACAGATCCAAAAGTTGGTCTTACAAATCTAAAAGTTAGATTTATCAGATCTCATAGTTCTTCAATAGTTACAGGTCATCTTGAACAGATCCACAGATCTTGACCTAGATCTTTACATGAGATGCTGAAAGAATCATATCAGCCTAAGTCAACTATTCCTGCATTGACTCCTACTCCTATACCTTGTATGATGGTAAGGCCATACAAAGATGACTTTCCTCAATTATCTAGGAGTACTAATGAATCACAGAAGGTTATCTTTAACCCGTACATCCGAGCAACAGGAATCACTTCACATGGTACTCTCTTATCAAATCCTTCTGATGAAGTGTTAAATTAGCAGGCATCTAATGTTGTAACACAAACCAAAGTTCTAAAGAGGATTGATTCAAAGCTGGATGGAATCAGTCAACAAAACATTGCTACACAACATAAAGTCGATTCAGTTACTACACAGATTTAACAAATGTATCAAGCTTACAAACAGCAGATCCAGAATCTTGATGCTGAACTTCGCGAATACATCTCTACCCATTACATGGGGCCTGAATTTGACTTTAAAGTAAAAGAGATATAAAGGATACAAGGAATTGTTAAACAGATTGAAGCTGATATGCACTCTGCTCAAACAAGGTTAGTATATGGTTCGACTTCTACAGTCTTTCCAAATACCTAATTTGTGTATTCATCTTCTCAATATCAAAAGTATCCTGAAGAAGCTAACTATTCAAAAGTATTTAAGTTCAACTATCCTTTGATTAGACAGTATCTACATCCACAAGTAACTGAAGCAAAGTCGATAAGAAAATTGAAATCCAAAACAAAGCCTTAGAAGAGTCCTGAACCATCTAGTTCAGTATTTCATAAATAACAGTGGAGAAAACCTGGAGGAGTTCTTATCCACTCTCCAAATGAGCCAAGCTCTCCAAAACACAGACAGTCTCAGCCTTCTACTTCTATTGGGAAGGATACAGTGCCCATGCCAGAGTTCATTGCAATTCTTAAGACACATACTGTAGTAGAGTCCAATTCTACATTATATCAATCAGACCAACATTCAGACGCTTACTCTGGAGCTTCTGAAGCATCTATCACATCGTCAGACATTTTTGAACCTTCCACGAATGAATCAGCATAGCTTACTGACCTATCTGAACTTTCATATGATGATGCATGAGTTTACTGAAGAACATCCTGAAACAAGTGAAGCAGAATCAATAGGTATTGAACAATTTAGACCTAGACCTACACCAGCACCATAAGTTGATCCAGCTACATAGTATACTCGGACAACCAAGCCTTCGTCTGGTCTGTGGTTTATATTTGATGATCTTCCACCTAAAAAATGGAGAGATCGATTGTATGAGTTTGGTGCATGGATTGATTTACAATTGACTCGACCTAATCATTCTTTACAGGACATCTTATCTGAGTTTGCTTCTCGTTTCATTGGTACTTTGCATAAATGGTGACAAAGTATTAATGAATATCGACGTCTTCAGTACATTCAAGTCACAACAGCCGGAGCTCTCATTGGAATCATTCACAAGGAATTCATTGGTGACTTCCAACTGATTGATAAACAAATCCGTTAAGAATATTTCTCAATGAAATATTGTTCTCTAGATAAGCGAGATATTTAGAGACATTATAAGCGCATGATGGACAGATACTATCTTCTGAATGGATGGAAAGATGTTAATCTTCGTTACACCTTTATTTCATCCCTTCCAGAAGAATTACAACTAGAGTTACAAAGGACCATAGTTTCTTTACAAAGTGATATGACAAATATATCTCTCGTAGAAATCTATCTGCTTGCATTATTGTCTCTTGATAAGCTATGTGATCGACATGCCTTATTCAAGAATATCATGAAAGGTGGTCCAGTTCTGAAACAAGCTTGCAAGAAGCCGTACCTCCAGATCAAATGCAAAGATAAAAAGACTTGTGATTGTCATAGCAAGAAGAAAGCTCATCTTCGTCAAGTCTACTTTCAGAGAAAGTATTGTAGATCTCAAGATAATCATAAACCTAGACACAAGGTCTACTATGGAAAGAGTTCAAAATCTCAAAGGTTTATGAGATTCTTTAAAAAGTCCTCTTATCAACAGAAAGCCACTAGATGCTTTCTCTGTGGACAAAAAGGTCACTTCGTATGAGAATGTCCTCACAAATCAAAGAAAGACATCAAGTTGTTAGAACATATGGAGAAACTTCTGCCCATACATGAGTCCAACAACTTTGAAGATCTTATTGAGGAGCAATCTTAGGAAGACGAGGACACAAAGTTTGCTATTTCTATTTTTACAAAATCCAACTCTGACTCTTCCGAGACACAGTCAGAGGCCTCTATCTATATGATACAATAAAACTGTAAGAAGTTAGATCGTACACCAGTGCTGAAACCTTATGTTTAGGTCCATGTGTTTTAACAAGACAAATATGATCGACCCATCAGAGCTATTGGGTTTATGGATACTGGTTCTAGTCGTAAGATCATGAAGCCCAACATTTTGCCTTCTGACTCATGGACTTCCCATGATGAATATTTCATAATAGTTGATAGCAATTCATTTAAGATAGGGCTTATATCGAAGAAAAGAATCGGTCTCAGATTCTTTCCTCAGTGTACAGTATGGACTAAAGTCCTTGGAAGTGATCTACGAGGCCCAGACATTCTGATTGGTATGGATGTATGCAGTAAAGCCCAACCTTTGCAGATCCTACCCATAGGCCTCAGGTATCGAAACTTATTCAGTCTATACACTGCTCTCACTAACATGTTTGAACTTTGCTCGGTTCCTACACAGTACATTGCAATTAGAAATAAACTGTTGGAATATTGTCCTGAATCTCACATACAGTTTACTCATCCATATCCTCTGTGAAAAAATGCTGACTTTTTCATAAGTCTACCATTTAAAAAGAATAAGGATATCAACCCCACAAAAACAACTCATCCAGGGATGAACCCTGAAGATTTGATGCTCGCACAAGATGAGTGTGCTATTCTACTGAAGCAAGGATTAATTGAGCCAACAAAGTCAGATTGGGCATGTCAAGCGTTCTATGTCAATAAACGTTTAGAGCAACGACATGAAAAGAAAAGATTAGTCATTGACTACAAGCCTTTGAATGCATTCCTGCAAGACAATAAGTTTCCTCTGCCTAACATTAGTACACTAGTACTATTTCTCAAGGAAGCTGTTATCTTTTCCAAGTTTGACCTTAAAGCAGGTTTTTAACAATTGGGTATTCACCCTAAAGAACGTTACAAGACAGCATTTTGCATCTTTAATGCATAGTATTAATGGACTGTTATGCCATTTGGACTTAAGGTCGCTCCACAACTGTTACAATGATCCATCACTAAGATTTATCAACCTATCCTCAACAGTATACTAATCTACATCGATGACATCTTACTGTTCTTAAAGACCCATGAGGAACATCAGGTCCTGTTATCCAAATTCTTGGATCTTACTCAACAGTATGGAATTATGCTTTCAGCCTCGAAAAGCACTATTGGCGTCACAGATATTGAATTTTTGGGTATGTAATTCAAAGATGGATTCTATAAGCTTGGTCCACATATTGTAAGTGAACTATTGCAATTTCCAGATGAACATCTCACGGTGAAACAAATCTAACAATTCCTCGGGATTGTTAATTATATAAAAGACTTTATCCCACACGTGGCGGCTTACACTTCATACTTATCCAAACTTTTGAAAAGGAATCCACTGTCTTAGACTTTAGAGCAAACCAAAGCTATCAAGCATCTGAAACAAATCTTTCAAAGTCTTCCATCATTATAGATTCTTAACAATCAATGACCCAGTCCATATAACACCGCTACCTTGCTGACACAACATCCACCATGGCCACCCGATCTTCTTTATCTATGGTTTGTGCATAATTTTTGCCTATATAAGTGTATGTTCTAGCCCTTTTTTTTTTCATTCCAGTAATTAATTAGTTTTCTATCTATGGCTAGTTCTTCTCTCTTTGCATTTATAAAGAAATCCTTTCCTCCTCTTCTTCGACGTCCTACCAATATTTTTCAAGTCGCCGTCAAGTGAGTTTGTTTTATTACTTACATTGTACTCTTTTTGAGCATGGTCTTTTTGGCAATCCTATCATGTTTAATCTTAAGGCACCATACCACCATGTGTTGACCTTATCTGATCCCTTCACAATATTATGGTATCTATGGGCATTATCTTCTCTTTATGCCTGTGCCATTTCTTTTTTTTCCTCTAGAGCTTTATCAGAATCTCTGTGATCTCAATAATGTAAGTTCCTTACTATGGACATTTCTTGAATGGTTTCAACCTCTGGAATTATGGAAGCAACAATGTGCTAATATCATTTCCCAACATCGTCTTCGAAGCTCTTCTAAAAGATGACAACCTACCCGAAGCTTCTGTAATATCCATTGTCCATATTGTGAACTCTTTATTGGTGAACTCTATACTGAGCCACATGTTAAACATTATCATACATCTCTATATTGGCCCAAACATTAGAATAGTGTGTTATTAGCTCTTTGAGGTTTTCTCAAAGAGATTAATCATTGGACTGACACACCAATACTTACTACTTCTGTTGGACCATACCCTGGAGAATTCATACTTGGTCAACCTGAAGCATCAAAAGTTGATATGCCTAGTCCCAATAGTCCTCAATATGACAAAGAGGAAACAGTCTCTGATATTACAGGTCCCTCACAACTAGACAACTCTGCTTTTTAGGATGCTCAAGACCCTGATTACGATACCTACAGTCCTAATGAAGCCGAGTTAGATAAGTTCCTGCAACAACTTCATTAATGTGAGCTGAGTAAACGACGAAAGACTTCTCATGACAGCTCAAGTGATCTAGACTCTCCATCCAATCTTTAGTCATGGCACGAACCCATTTGTGACAAGTAAAGCATATGGATGCCTTTCCTCGTCATATTAGAGACACACCTTTTGAGGAGCTTTTGACTTAAAGCAAAGTTGATATTAAATGATTCTTTGTGGCCCCTACAACCACTATTTCAAGATTCCTTTTTTATGGTAAAACTATTTGCTTTAAGACTTTTGTACAATGTAGGTTACTTTTCACTGTGTACTTTAGGAAAAGTAGATTCCTTACTGTTTACTTTTGACAAAGTTTTTAGCTTTTCCTAAAGTAGGAATGATTAGATTCCTAGGTGTTTTTACCTTTGTAACCTTGGCTTTGCCTATATAGGTAAGCCTTCTCTTCATTTGTAAGTAGGTTTTAGTTTAATGTTTTAGTTTACGGTTTAATCAATGAAGTTTTCTTATTTTGTAAATGAAGTTTGCTTGTGTTTAGTTTTCTCTCTCTTCCCTAAAAACTCTAGTCTATAGTGTTGTTCTTGGCTTGGTATAGGACAAGTATGCTCTACGCTCGCTTCTTATGAGGATCTTATGTTTCAGAATGTCTATACAACAGTCTAGGACTGTTCTCTGCCAAACAATTCGACTGTATGAGATTAGAACTAACGAGGAAAGAAGGTAGTTATTGAGGGAGTAAGGTTCCTAAGAGGAAGGATAAGAGTTAGGCCTGTTGAGCTAAGAGGGCATGTGAGGGCATGTTGTCTTGTCTATCTACTCGGAACTTACAATACCAGTAGCCTGCAGTTTGCCTTTGGAAGCGTATCGTCTCCGGAAAGGTGTTGTTTGACATATTATCCGCGGCCCCGCAAGTACGGGTCATGCAAGTAAATAAGGAAGTAAGAGTATCGATCCACAGGGAGTTACTGAACAATTACTAGGCTAAAACTGTTCAATTATTTGGGCTGATCGCTTAAATGTTGATTATAGAGAA
>JAOSBN010071308.1:0-13103 GCA_027563595.1 Erythroxylum suave | reverse complement strand
GATAAGTGATTTTAATGACTGTGTGTCCAATTGTGGTTTGACGGATTTTTCAATTTCGGGAAGTTGCTTTACTTGGATTGGGGTGCGTCGTAACGGTCGTGTTTGGGAGCGGTTGGATTGATTTTTAGCAAATGTTCAATTCTTTGATTTTTTTGATAATCTCAGCTGTGTTCATCTTAGTAGAACAACGTCTGATCATGCGCCATTTCTTCTCAATTGTGAAAGAGCTCAAGTCAAGGTTGCTCGTGCTTTCAAGTTCCAACATATGTGGCTTGGTGATGATTCTTTTATTCCTATGGTTCGTGCTAACTGGGAACGCACATTTTATGGTGGAGGGATGGCTGGTTTTTTTTTCTGAAATTAAAGGCTTTGCGCAAGGGCATTTCAGAGTGGAATAGGACACAATTCGGTGATGTTTTCACTGCTGTTAGAGCTTCAGAGGTTGACGTTGAGGCTGCTGAAACTGTTTATCTTTCTGATTCAACTCCTGCTAATAGAGAGGCTTGGAATGCCAAACAGGCTATTCATATTCAAAAATTGAAGCAAGAAGAGGCATACTGGAGGCAAAAGTCACATATACAGTGGCTTACTGAGGGGGAATGTAATACCAAGTTTTCCTATAATTATGTTCAGATGAACCGGAAGAGGAATTATATTTGAGCTATTAAAAATTCAACGGGTGTCTTGCTGACGGATCAGACCAAACTTGGTGAAGAGGCTGTCAATTTTTATTCCACTCTCTTTAGTGAAGAGCGTATTGAGTTGTCTAAGGAGCTTATTGATCTTATCACTCCTATCATATTGGAGGCAGAAAATTCGATGCTCATGCGTCTTCCTGATGATGCTGAAATTAAAAAAGCGGTTTGGCAGCTAGAACCTACCAGTGCTCCGGGACCAGATGGGTTTGACAGAAAGTTTTTCCGAGCTTGCTGGGACTTTATATCTTGGGACATATGTAGTGCTGTTAAGGAGTTTTTCCTTGGCATCCCTCCTCCTAAGTCATTTGGAAGTGTTAATATTATCCTTATTCCTAAAGTCCAAGGTGCTAATCAGTTTTCTAAATTCTGGCCTATTTGTTTAGCTTCTTTTTTGAGTAAGGTTTGCACTAGACTTTTGGCTAACCGGTTGGCTCCTCTACTGTCTCGTTTTATATCTTTGGAGCAGGCAGGTTTTATTAAAGGAAGGTCCATTCATGATCAGATTCTTCTTGCTAATGAGGTTATTCAGGATTTGGACAGACATACCAGGGGGCATAATTTGGCTATAAAGCTTGATATGGCTAAAGCTTTCGACCGGGTTCATTGGACTTTCTTGCATCTTGTGCTTTATAGGTTGGGTTTTTCAATCAAATTTGTTGATTTGGTCATATCTAATCTTGCTTCAACTTATATGTCTGTTATTGTGAATGGTGTTAGCTACGGTTTTTTCAAACCACATCGGGGTGTTAAGCAAGGAGATCCGCTCTCCCCTCTTTTGTTTGTAATTGCTTCAGAGTGTTTTTCTCGAGGTCTTAATTCCCTCATTAAAACTGGGAAAATAACTCCTTTTCGGCTGCATAGTAGATGTCCTATAGTGTCCCATTTAGCTTTTGCGGACGATCTATTGATCTTCATTAATGGAGGGGTCAGGAGTGTTAAACGCTTCAAAGAATTTCTGAATGTCTATCAAGGCACCTCGGGTCAGCTTATAAACTTCGATAAGAGTGATTTTTATTGTTCCAGGAATTGCCCATCTCTGGTGGTTCGAACATTTGCTAATATTCTTGGCATGCAGCAAAGACAGCTTCCTTTTAAGTATTTGGGTGCTCCAATTTTCCGAGGAATTAATCGAAAGTCATATTGTGGGTCCTTGCTTGATAAGATTGATCAAAAGCTCCAAGGATGGACAAAAAATTTTTTGACTTATGGGGGTCGTTTAATGCTGATCAAGCACGTTCTAAGCTCCATCCCTCTACACATAATGTGTGCTTTATCTTGGACTATTTCTGTTATTACAGCTGTGGAGTCCAAGCTGAGTTCCTTTTTATGGAGCACAAATTATACAATCAAGAGATTTCATTGGATTAAATTTTCCAAGATGTGCCGGCCAGTAGCTGAAAATAGCCTTGGTTTGAGATCTCTTGTTGACATACAACACACTTTTTCAATTAAGTTGCTTTGGAATTACTTACAGCAGTCTTCGGTTTGGTCCCAGTTCATGCATTGCAAATACCATCGGGTTGGTAACATGGATTTCCTTCCATCAGATTCATCTACTTGGAAGAGGATTTGTCGAGCTTTTCAGCTTTATTCTGAGCACTTTATGCTGGATACCACTCCTGTAGCGTGGAAGCACTGTGTTACAGGCTACTTCAGTTTTGCCTCAGCCTATGACGTTGTCCGAGTTTCGAGTCAATTATCTTTCTCTGCTGCTATGGTTTGGGATTCGGTAATTTCTCTTAAATACTCTATTCTTACTTGGCGCTTGTTGAATAATGCTCTTCCGCTTCCTGCTAGGCTTCAACGTTGTGGTATTGTTACCGTTCAGTCTGCCCTTTTTGCTATTTGAATGAAGCGTCCTTGAACCATGTATTTTATGACTGTGTTTGCATCTCTAAGATATGGTGTTATTTTGGCTCTTATGTGGTGGATGATGTGTCACATAAAAGAAATCTTCAAATTGAGCTCTTAACTTGGTGGTTATCCTCTTCTTCGAAGAGTACTCTGGGACATGTTAAACGTTTCATCTCTCAAGAAATTCTATATGGTATTTGGCTTTATTACTGTAAATGTTCTTGGGGGAATGAATCCTTTTATTTTCCATCTCTTATGCTATCCATTTCTAGAGCTATATACAGCTGGGGAATTGGTCACTCTAATGACCATTTTGCTTGTCCTCTTCCTCATTTGGGGGACCTGTTACCTCCTGTATTTGGTTATAGCATATTGGTACCAAAATTGGTTCGCTGGTTGCATCCTCCTACAGGAAAGTTTAAACTCAACACTGATGCCTTTTATAATGCTCACATCGCAACCGGTGGTGTTGTTCTCAGGTCTGATTCTGGCCGGTTCATTCATGATTTTTTGACTGTTCTTTTTGCTTCTAATGCTTTCAATGCCAAGCTGATTGCTACGCAGATTGGTATCAAATGGTGCATTGAGGCTGGGTACACTAATGTTATTGTTGAAAGTGATTCTTTGAAGCTGGTCACTATGCTAAATGGTGCGACCAACTCTCATCCTCTCTCAATCCTTGGAAACACGAAGCAGCTTCTTCTCTCTAATGCTTCTTACAGTGTTCAGTATGTTTTTCGGGAAGGCAACCAAATGGCTCATTACTTAGCTCTCCTCAGTAGTTTGCATAGAACTAGTTTTATTTTTCATTCTTTTGATTCCTTGCCTTGTTTTCTTCAAAAGATTTTCTTGAGTGATTGCATGGGCATACCTCACATTAGATTAAGCATTAAACAATAGCTCTCCCTGTTTTATAAAGGGATTGTATATTTTTTGGGTATTCCCCTTGATTTTGAAAATTAATAAAATTACAGGTGGTTCCGCCCACCTTTCATAATAATAAAAAAGAGCACCTTCAGGACCACGTGGTCGTGGAAGCATACCACGCCGTGGAAAGAATCGCCCTAATTAACTTGATAATGCTCAAGTCACCCATGTTCAATTGTCCTTCTTAGCTTACTATACCCCATGTGACCATATTAGATAACGTTAATTGTTTAGTTATAATATGTTATGTATTTAAATTGATATGCTAATATATCTAAGATTTGTTTCTATCCTATACCCTGTATTTATATAACTCTTGTATATCATCAGTTCAACGCATACACATATACAGCGAAACTATTCTTCAGATCTTCTTTCATATTCAATATTTTGATTTGGTATCAGAGCCACCCATGGCTGATTCGTCTTCTCCAGTTTCTGTCCCTATTCTCTCATCTCTTGTGCCTTCTGCATCTCTCACACCGACTCAGGTCAGCCAAACTTTTGCCATCAAACTCACTTCCAAAAATTACACTGCTTGGAAACTACAGTTTACTCCTTTACTTAATTTTTACAACCTCCATGGGATCCTTTTGGGCACTGAATCTGCTCCCCCTAAAGAAGTTCTTAACCCTTCTACAAACATGATGGAACCTAATCTGACTTATTCTCTCTGGTTTAGTAAGGATCAAATCTTATTTTCTTGGCTCCTTTCATCCATTACCGAGGAAGTCTATCCTCATCTAACTGGTCTTACATCCTCTGTTGAAGTTTGGAATGCCTTGTCTATAGCCTATGGTACTGTCAGCCATGCTCAATGCACACAGTTATACATTGAACTCCACTCTCTTTTCAAGGAAGACAAGTCAATTTCTGAATATTTGTATCAAGTCAAGGCCATTGCCGATTCATTGAGTCTTGCGGGTCAAGCCATCTCTGCCTCTGAATTCAACGCCATTATATTTCACAAGCTTGGAGCTGACTACAATGGAATTATTGGCAGACTACAACAACGTCAAAATCCAGTCTCTTTTCATGAGTTACATAGTCAGTTGGTATCCCATGAACTACTTCTTAAAGCACAGCAATCTACTTTACCCACGGTTAACATGGTACAACACTCTCCATCTACCAATCATTTTTCAAGAGGTAAAGGATGTGGTAATCGTGGGAGACGTGGCTTCACTTCTTCTTCAGATGGGTCATCCTCCTCTCGTGTTGCCTGCCAAATTTGTGGTTACACTAAACATATTGCTATTGACTGCAGGAGACGGTTTGACAACAACTTCATTCCTCGCTCTCACTCGACTAATCATCACCACCGTGATTGTCCCCGCCCTCAAGCCCATCTATCAGTGATGCATCCTTCTGAGTCTGCATTGGATTCATCATCAGATGGTCACTCTTTCCTTTGGTACCCTGATACGGGTGCCAATAATCATGTCACTCCTGAAGATAAGGGCAGAGCATAGTCAGGCGTCGTGATAGAGGGAAGAAGATAGTGAGGTGGGAGCCATTCAGAAGGAGTGGACTGTGTAGGGCGCAGAAGAGAAGTGGCAGAAGTAGCAAAAGGAAAGATGGACTTAACAAATTGGACATAACGAGAGACATACAACCGAGAGGAGATTGGATCAAGACAGAGATAGGCACTTTGTGTTTTGGAGTAACCTAAAAATACACAGGGAATAGAGCGGGGTTCTAACTTATGAGAACTATAAGGTCGGAGCCAAGGATAACAAAGGCAGCCAAAGACACGGTGTTTGGTGTAGTTTGGGGAGGAGTTAAAGAGGGACTCATAGGGAGGGGACATTTGAAGAGTGGAAGTGGGTAACCGATTAATTAGGTAGACAGCAGTTTCAAAGGCATAGGGCCAGTAAGCTAGGGGAACTGAAGCATGAAGAAGGAGAGCAAGGCCAGTTTCTACAATGTGATGGTGGCGACGTTCAGAATAGCCATTGTGTTCTGGAGTATGAGGTGGAGTAGTGAGATGGCTAATTCCATGAGATGCAAGGTGACTGGAAAGAGCAATGTATTCAACCCCATTATCGGAGTAAAGACACTTTATTTTACGATTGAAGAACTTCTCAACTAGAGCTTGAAAGCGAGGAAAAACATCACGCACTCAGATTTATGCTTTAATGGATATAACCACAAATACTTGGTAAAGTGATCAACAAATAAAACATAATATTTGTAATTGCCAACAGAAATAACTGGAGATGTCCAGACATCAGAGTAGATTATTTCTAACGGTTGAGTAGACACAATAGATGACTTAGAAAAGGGCAACTTATGACTCTTGCTGCAAGCACAGGCATTACACGCTTTATTTGACTCAGTACTAGAAGATGGTAAATTAAACTTAGACAGGATATGTTTAGAAATAGGTAAGGCTGGATGGCCAAGACAGGAGTGCCAAATTGACAAAGATGTAGTAGAACCCGAGAAGTGAATGATTGGGGCAGAGGTGAGGGAGGAGCCTGGCCACTCATAAGTGCCGCCCTTAGTTGGACCAGTTAGGAGGGGCTTGCCCGTGCTTCGATCCTTCACAAGAAAGCCAGAGGCAGTGAATTCAATAGTAACATCATTATGATTACATAACTGAAAGACAGATAGCAGATTCTTTTGCATATGGGGAACATGTAGAACATTATTGAAATGTAGAGGATGACTAAAGGAAGGTAAGAAAGCTAAACCAGAGTTGGTGATGGGAAGTGAGGATCCATCACCTATGAAGACTTCATCAGTATGAGGATACGTAGTGTGCAGAGAGAGATTGGCCAAGTCATTGGATATGTGATACGAAGAACCACTATCCAAGAGCCATGAAGGTGTTGGGGCCGATTGAGGAAGCACAGCAGGGTGCTAGCTTGTGTGGTGGGCTTGCGGCGGGAACAAGGGTGGCTGGGAATAGGCAGGTTGCGGGACAGGAGGCATTGCGGGGTAATGTGGCTGTTGCGGAGCTGTCGCTACAAACTGTGCACTGGGCTGCCATTGTTGCTGTGCAAAAAACCGAGGCAAAAATGGGTGAGTGAAGGCAGTGGACGGCGCTGTTGTGCTGCTGGCTGGATGTAGAGCCATGCTGAGCCAGAAGGTGCCCAAACTGGGAGCAGTGTCTAATCTTATGCCCCTGCTGCCCACAACCTTGACAGTAGCCAAGAAACGGTCTGGCAGGTGGATGCTGCTGGCGAGTTGGTGCAGCTGTAGGTCACGACTGAGCAGTCTGGCGAGGTGTCCGTGGGCGTGAAGAGGCAGTAGCTACGTGTGCAGTGACAAGGAAAATCGAACCAGCGGTAGATATGGAGCTAGGCGGACGAACAGCAACTTCGTATGTAAGGAGTTTTTCATGAAGAGCATCAACAGAGATTGTAGAATCTCAGGCATTAATAGCATCAATCACTGGTTTATATACTGGATCCAACCCCTCAAGTATTTTATCGATGAGATCCTCATGATCAACAGGCTTTCCCAACAACGTTAATTCATCATATTTGTTTCTAATCAACTGAATATATTCGGAGATTGATTTGTTACCTTAAACAGTAGATTTAAGTTGCTCTTTGAGTTGTATAATGTGGCCACGACTGGGCTTGGTGTAAGTTTCTCCCAGCAGAACCCATGCAGCACATGAGGATTGAATAGTTTGCAACAGTGAAGCATCCAGTTGAGAGCAGGAGCCGATTAACGCAGAGAGGACAAGAGAATCTTGTCTATCCCATGAGGAGAACACCGGATTGGGAGTGGGAACACCATCAACAAGGACTGTAGTGGGCGGTGGATCCTGACTTCCATCAACAAACGAAAGAAGACTATAGCCCCAAAGGATGGTTTCCAGTTGATGCTTCCAAAGGAGATAGTTAGTAGACGTGAGTTTGATTGTTCCATGACTAGAAAGATTGATGACTACTAAGGGATGTTAAGGATCAAACGGGTTTGGAAGAGTAGAACCCGAAGTAGTAGTGGAAGAGTTTTGAGGTGAGGCCATGATCGACGTGAAGCGGCTACGAAAAGAAAAGAAAACGATACATAGGAACCCTAGAATCTTATGGCTCTGATACCATGAAGACTTTGAATCAGTTGTATGTTTATTATTATAAGTAAATGGTAAATATATACAGAGATGGTTTGTAACGTAACAGTCGTGATTCTAGTGGAGATTACATGATTATGGGAGATATTATAGGAAAGATGATTATCACAAAGATATCCTATTATACTCGGACAAAATGAAAGTCGATCTCAACATGACGAGTCCTAGCATGGAAAACAAGATTGGAGGAAAGAAATACAGCACCAGTGTTATCACACCAAATGCGAGGAGGATTAGAAAGTTGCACACCTAGTTCAGTGAGCAATTTCAAGAGCCACTTGACCTCAACACATACATTAGCAACAACTTTGAATTCCGATTCAGTAGAGGAACGAGCAACAATCCGCTGCTTAACAGATGTCTAAGCCAGCAGATTGTTCCCTAAAAAGATGAGAAAGCCACCAGTAGATATTCGATCATCGGGGCACCTAGCCCAATCAGCGTCACTGAACACAGTTAAGCAGTGAAGGGAGCCTCGAGAGATTAACGAGGAAAGAGACATAGTACCTTTCAAGTAGCGAATTAGACGCTTGAGAGCTTGAAAATGAGTCAAAGTGGGTTGATGAAGAAATTGACACAGTTTATTGACAACAAATGAAACATCTGGATGGGTAAGGGTGATGTATTGAAGGCTGCCACACACTTGCCGATACAGAGTAGCTTTAGCAGATGATAGCGGAGTGCCAGTGGATTTGGACAAAATATGACCTGTTACCATCGGAGTAGAATTGGGTTTACAAGTGCTCATCCCCATCTTGTTCAAAACACTAGCTATATATTGTCGTTGAGATAGTAGTAGACCATCAGAATGAGGATGAACCTCTATACCAAGAAAGTGATGAAGAGTGCCCATGTCACGCAGAGAAAACTCTTGAGCCAGGCGAGAGATGATAGAATTAACAACGTCAGCACTACTCCCTGTAATAACTAAGTCATCAACATAAGCTAAGAGAAAACATAAGTGTCCACCATGTTTATAAATGAACAGAGAGGAATCAACATGAGAGCTAGCAAATCCAATACTAGAGAGAAAATGTTGAGCCGGTGATACCAGGCACAAGGTGCCTGTTTGAGGCCATATAACGACCTGTTCAGTTTACAAACAAATTGAGGATGTTGAGAATCAACGAAGCCTTGTGGTTGAACCATGTAAATAGTCTCGTCCAAATGACCATGTAGGAAGGCATTACTAACATCCAACTGTCTTAGAACCCAGCCTTTGGAAGTAGCAATTGTGAGCACAGATCGTATGGTCATTGGCTTAACAACCAGACTGAAAGTATCAGTGAAGTCAAGACCATATTCTTGCGTGTAGCCACGAGCAACCAGCCTTGCTTTCAGGCGTTCGATAGTACCATCAACCCGTCTTTTAACCTTATAGATCCACCGGTTACCCACCATATTTGTATTGGGAGGACAAGGGATAAGGTCCCAAGTGTGATTACGTTTGAGAGCATCAATTTCAAGTTCCATAGCCTGTATCTCTGTTGTTTTTCTTGTTGCCTATCTTTCTTGTTGCTTTCTTAAGCATTGGTTCTTTGAGTGTGTGAGTGAAACACTTCGAGGGTTTGTTGAGGGCTGAGTCTTGCTTAAAGCGGGCTAAGTGAGACTACCGTACAAGGGTGTTGGCGATAGAATTCGGTGAAAGTTCAAGTCCCAAGGAGACCTTTGTATCAACTGGTATTAGAGCTTGAGTTCAGGATGGCAGTAGGCAACTTGACGGAACGAGTGACTAGGGTGGAAGCACTAATTGGGCCTATTCCTCAAGGGGAGGAAGAGGTCACATCTCACAATGCTCGGTTTGAGATGTTGGAGACGCGAATCCAACAATTGCAACAACAGTTGGCGGAATTGTTGAAGGCGCACGAGGAGGCCCAGTTGGAGATTACTGTGTTGAGGCGTGCGGTTGCAACATTGGATGTCGGTTGTGCAAAAAGCTCAGCACCAAAACCTTCAGCGGTGAAGGTACGAGAACCAAAGGTGTTCGAAGGCGTGCGGGACGCCAAGGTGCTTGAGAATTTCTTATGGGACATGGAGCAGTACTTTGCAGCTACGAGGGTGCCCGATGCTGAGAAGGTCAGTGTGACGGCCATGTACTTGGATGAGGATGCCAAGCTCTGGTGGAGGACGAGGACCTCTGCGGAGATCAGTGTGGGTAGAATTCCCGTGGATACATGGGAGCTCATGAAGAAGGAGTTGAAGGATCAATTTCTTCTGTTGAACACTTCATGGCTTGCGAGGGATGCCTTGAAGAATCTGAAACAAGAAGGTTCGGTAAGAGACTATGTTAAGTCTTTTAGGTCTCTGTTACTTGATATTAAAAACATGTCAGACGAGGATAAGTTCTTCAACTTTTTGTCCGGGTTACAACCATGGGCGCAAATGGAGTTGCGGAGGCAAAATGTGAAGGACGTGGTTGGTGCAATCGCGGCCGCTGATGCTTTGGTAGACTTTCGAGCGGCGAAGGAAACTAAGGCAAGCTCCTCTAATTCTTCGAAGGGCAATGGCCATGCTCCACAGGAGAATACCGAGGGGAAGAAGAAGAAGAAATCCAAGAAGGGAGACTTCAATGGGAACAGCAAGCAAGATAGTGGCTCCGAGAGTGGGGAGACGTCCTCTAGAAAGACCAAGATTGCTTGTTATCTATGTGGTGGACCACATTATGCAAGAGAATGTCCGAGGAAAGAGAAGCTAAACGCCCTGATAGCCGAAGAAGAGGAAGGATCTTCGGAGGAGGCGGCAATAAATCCGATTGTGTTGTTGAATGCGGTTAGTAAAGAACCTAATCCTTATGATGAACTAATGTATGTGGGAATACAGGTCAATGGGAGAGAGGTGACCGCGTTGGTAGATACGGGTGCGTCACATTCCTTCATGGCGGAAAGGATGGTGCGCAAGTTGGGGCTTAGAGTGTCTACAACCCCAATAAAGTCAAGAACCCCTACGAGTAAGGCACTAGCAGTGATGGGAGCTGCTTATAACGTCCTAGTGAGCATAGGGAGCTGGGGTGTCAAGATGAATTGTCTGGTCGTACCACTTGAGGATTTCGAAATGATATTGGGGATGGACTTCCTTAAGGCAGCAAAGATGGTGTTGTACCCAAGTTTGGGATATATGATGGTTATGCATGATAGAAAATCTTTCTTTGTTAATTGTTGTAGATTTGTTGGTGGGACGAAGGAGACTACAACACCGATAGCCCAAGTGTCGGGTATGATCCTTGAAAAGGAGCCAAACTATGCTCAAGGAAGCCCGAAACAGAAGGCAGGTAAGGAGCATATCGTTGCCAAGATCGCGGAGGATCAAGGTGACAAAGAAAGTTCAGCAGATGGAGCTCTTCTCAGCATGTCTCTGGTGGGCGAGGTGAGCCTGGAGAAGGCGAGTCCAAGTAGATGCAAAGACAACCCCGATGGATTGGGAAAATGGTACGTAGGTAAAGTGCCAATGGATATGAAGGCTTGCGACAGTCTTCAAGAGCTAATTGAGGAGTCTTCGAAGAAACCACTCATGGAGGAGTGCCAACAGACTAATTCGACGAGGGCGTCAAATCCATCTGATGGGGGTGGTTTGTTAGACCCCTAAGTTTCGAAGCACCTCTCAGCGACCTTTAGGAGGAGCCTTAGGCTAGAGGTTCGCTGGATTCGTGTATGAGGGAGGCATGCGAAAACACTAAGGCAAATGTGGGCGAGTGGGATCGGACTTGGTGCAAATTTTGGTAGAGTCTCGGATCTCGTGGAGATTGACTCAACCCAGGCTAAGGTCTTGACGGAGTAAGGACTTAGCACATGCTCAGATGGATAGACCACGACTAACGGACTTGTTGTGGGAAGCGTTGGCTCAGGCTAGGGTGCTACGCGGGCGTCAACAAGATCACATTGCATCATCAATGAATAGAGATTGTGTGGACATCTTGGATGATGTGACGATGACAAAGAATTAGAGTTGCAGTGGGATTCAACATCTGAAGATAGTAGAAATCTTCGCAGATAAGGATGCGAGTTTCCTAGTTGAATGTAATCTCTATCTTTTTGTTATCTTGTAGATTCTATCTTATCAGTTAGAGTCCTATTTAAATGGGGGTGTCATCTAATTGGTCTGTGTGGTTTAATCTGATAGAGATAGACGTATATGTGTATATGTTGAACTGATGATATACAAGAGTTATATAAATACAGGGTATAGGATAGAAACAAATCTTGGAGATATTAGCATATCAATTTAAATACATAACAGATTATAACTAAACAACTAACGTTATCTAATAGACCACCTAGAATAAAGGTTTTAAGGAATAAAATTTGTATTTCTTCTGTCAATTAGTTTTCTTATTTTATGTGAATGTACAAATTATAAGAATAGTCGATTAATAGTGTTTTGTTGTTAATTTGTTTAATAATAAAATGGGGGACTTCACATATAGTCCATTTGTATATCATGCCAGTGAATCTTTGGAAAGATTATGTAAGAAACTAAAGAAGCAAGCTGAAATAGGAATTACTTTCTAACTACACAATCGGGTGCATTTATGGTAGACATCATTCTAGAACTTAAAAGGTTTTCTTTGTGTTCTTAAGGGTTCCATTGAGTTAGAATGAATATAATTACTAAAAATAAGATCAAAGCATCACAAATAAAAACAATCAACAATTTTATGCCCAATAAATCAGCAAAAAATGTTTTAGTAAGTTTTTAGAGCTAAATAAGCAATATATCTAAAGCAATAATTTTTTTTAACTAAAATTATGTGTTTTCGAAAAATTACAAATTGAATAGTTTGATAGAAAAATTTAGGAGGCAATATAAATCTTGTGTGAGAGAAAATAACGTCCTGCCTTTTATTATGCACAAAGATGTATACATACGATTACAAACCTTCCCATTATCCTATAATCACTTCAAGATCCAAAATCATTTTGAATATGTGTAACATAAAATTTTTCATTTTATTATTATAATTTTACCTCTAAAATTTTGTTGAAATTTCAAATTAATTTTAATTCTTTATAGATTCGTGTTTTAAAGAATGGAGTATTTTGTTTATAACTATTAATTATATTTAGAAGATTCGGAATTGGTTGGAGAAATGGTTTGAACTAATAATGTCAATTCCATTTCTAAGAGCACCGAAACCGCTGGGTTTTGTTTGTTTGATATGTATCTGCATCTGAAAGTGTCAAGTTAACCGGTTGGCTTGCTTCGCATTTGCGGCCTTTATCCCTCTTGGAGTGGCTTGCAGTTAATAACGAGGAAACGGAAGATACGTGGACAGAGCTCAACGCTTATAGCTGTTAAATCTATGCAGTTGTTATACAAAAAGAGAAAAGGACTTCTGCTCTGGGATTCTCTCGAATCTCTCCGGTCAACAAAATTTTAGGGCTGTTTGTTTCCGTTTTTCTTTTTAATTTTTTGTTGTGGTTTTTATAAATTAAGAAATTAAAAAGAAAAACTATGTTTGGCTAATCATGTTTTCATATTTCGTTTTAAAAAAAAGAAAAACGATAACTGTTTTACGAAAACGTAAAAATTACGTTTTC
>JAOSBN010071297.1:0-13103 GCA_027563595.1 Erythroxylum suave | reverse complement strand
TGTTACAATCATTAACAAATTAAATGTAACGTTTTATCATTAAATATAATGAAAATATAAATGTAAAAAAAATTAATAAAAACCATTACCAACGGACACATGGAATTTCGTCGGTAAAATATTTTCGTATATACCGACGGTAAACTTTTCCGTCGGTACCCTTGAAGACCTTTTATCGACGGTCAAGCGATAACTGTCGGTACATTTGCAGACGGAAAGAAATGTTCGGTCGGGAATTTACAGACGGAAAGGCATCTGACCGTCGGTAAACATTACCGAAGGTAAGTGTCCTTCCGTCGCTAACTTTAGAGACACTAGCTTATTTTCTGTCCGTAAAGTTAGTTATGGCCGAATCAACGACGTTTTTTGACTGTCGGTATATTCCGTCTGTAACCTGAATACCAACGGAATATTTGGTTATTCCGTCGGTATTGTCCGTCGCTAAACTACAATTTTCTTGTAGTGTTTGCGTTCCATCTTGCTTTGTGCATGAATTACTTATTAGAGAGAGACCTAGGGGTGGATTGATCATTTTGGTGTTGAGAAAACTTTAGTTATTTTGCATGAACATTTTTATTGGCCTAACATGTTTTCTGTTTGTGCTAAATGTATTACTTGTAGGTATACAAAATCTAAGGTTTAATCACATAATTTATATTCCCCTTTACTCGTCCCCTCTCATCCTTAGGTCCATATATCTATGGACTTTGTGCTTGGATTGCCTAGATCATCTAGTGGAAAGGATGTCATCTTTTTGGTGGTTGATTGATTTAGCAAAATGGCTAAATTTATTGCTTGTTCTAAAACCAATGATGCTATTCATGTTACTGACTTGTTATTTAAAGAGGTTGTAAGATTGCATGGGATGCCAAAGACTATTGTGAGTGATAGAGATGAGAAATTTCTTACTCACTTTTGGAGAACACTATGGAATAAACTTGGCACTAAACTCTTGTAACTCTTGTTTTCTACTGTTGCACATCCTCAAACGGATGATCAAACTCTTTTTTTCTACTGTTGAACAAGTGTCTCCCACACATTAAGTTTGCTTATAACCGTGCTATTCATTCTTCTATTCAATTTTCGCCTTTTGAGATTATTTATGGATTTAATTCTTTGACTCCTTTGGAAATTCTTCTATTGCCTTCTAATGAGTTTACTAACCTTGGCAATGTGAAAAAGGCTAAATTTGTGCAGGAGCTACATGCTAAAGTTAGAGCCAACATTGAGAGCATAAATGAACCATATGCAAAGCAAGCCAATAAAGACCAAAGGTGTGTTATATTTGAACTAGGTGATTGGGTTTGGGTGCATTTGAGAAAGGAGAGGTTTCCAGAACAAAGGAAATCTAAGCTATCACTAAAAGGAGATGACCCCTTTTAAGTTTTAGAAAGGATTAATGATAATGCTTATAAAATTGATTTGCCTAGCTCCTATGTTAATGTTAATGCTACATTCAATGTATCTGATTTATCCCTTTTTGATGCTACAGATTCGGGGACGAATCCTTTTGAGAAGGGAGGGAATGATGGAGAACCATAGGTATATGAAAGACAAGAAGAGAAGCATACATGATATGATCCACCTTAAGGAAGCATAGGACATGATTTGCTTGCAAAAGGAGGCTTAGGAGGTAAAATTGGATCAGATTTGAAGTCTAAATGTATAAGGCAAGGGGCTTAATGAAATTCACATATGAAAGGCCTAACATTCAAGTCTAATGTTCCTAAAGATCCATTACAAGATGTTGAAGGCCAATGACAAGAGCTAAGGCTAAAATATTTAAGCAACCATTGAATTATTTGGTTCAAGACCTTCAAGAGATAGAGCCCATGTTGTTGAGTCAGATTTTATCATATAAAGGTCCAAGAGGCATTGTCTTTCTTCTTGAAGCCCAACATGAAGTGTCCAAAGGCCCACATGGAGTCCAATAGGGAGAACTCACTTAAAATACCATATGACAACCACGTACCACTTAAAATAAGGAGAAGGACGTGATCTATAAGGTCCACTATGTTTAGATCATGTTTTAATTAGTTTCCTTTTTGTTTTCCTTGAAATAAGGTCATTTAGTTAACACCTTTCTAAGTTTATTTTGTTTCCTTTTAAGGATTGACTTGTTTCCTTTTATTTAGTTTCTTCTTATACTTTGAAGGGGAATTTTCATTCAGAAATAACATTGAGTATTATTGAGAGCATTCTTGACTTATCGAAGGAGTGGTCTTCCTTTATCATTATCGAAGGAGTGGCCTTGCTTTATGACATCCCAAAGTTAGAGTTCTAAGGGACAAGTTCTCTTAGGGTTCTTTCCATTGACCATCATTCTTGATAGGGTTCTAAGAGATAAGTTCTCTTATGGTTCTTTACATTGATCAACATTCTTTTAACCCTTTTTCTCTTTTTTTTTCCATTTCTATCTTTTCAATTTTGTTTCTTGTGCTTCCGTGTGTTTGATTCTAGCCGTTCCATCTTGTTGAAGGTTCTCTAGGGCAAGTTCCTATTGGATCTCCCATAAACTAGAATATAGGTATGGAATGTGTCAAATCCACCACCACCTTGGAGCACTACATAGGTAGCTCAGCTAGCCACATCTTCATATCATGAGTTGTAAATGCATAAACTACTGATACGTTGGTGAGGACAACAACTTAGAGTGGAGCTTCTGCCTCTACCAGTGTGACTTGATGAGCTATAAGCAACTACAGATGAGCATAAACCTGAGACTAATAAGGTAGCATAAGATAGGAATAGTGATGCAAAGCCTGAGGAGGCAACTAAAGAAGTGTAGATTGAGGATGTGGACATTCAAGAACTAGAGAAGCCTACATTATTATCGAGAGTGGAGACTACTATTCCTACTATAGGCCACGAGATAGATGACCATGATGCCCTCCATGCAACCCATATGATCTCTACCTCCTCCACATCATATTAACTACTCTTTGTAATTCTATTTTTGCTCTTTGTTATTATTCTTGATGATTTATATATGTAATTTAGATATAAGTTATGTTTTGTCATATTTCTCTCTCATATTCTAATATAAGCGTTAATGGAAACTGAATACAAAGAAATTTCACTAACACTTAGCTCATAAGTAACAAATCAAGGAAGTACAAATCCTCTATTATATTTCCTTTCCCCATTTCCTTTAATTTGTGTTGCCTTGCATGTTTCATATGTTAAGAACAATTTATACCTTATCAACTTTTTAATAACACTATTTTGTTTTATCTTTGAATTTTAATGGAGATGATTGCTTTAGTAATTTAAAATGTTTATCTAACTAGTTATGCATGTTGGTGAATAAGTGAGCTTTTTTAATGAATTTGGAGAATGAATGTTTGTTGAGTTTTTGATACTCATTGTATAAAATGCACATGCATTAAGTAAATGTATGAATTCTTTTGAACATTTTATTGTCTCACATGAAAAAATGATAAGATTGTGAATAAATTAGCATAAATGATTTCACTTTACTATCGTTAGACCAATAAGAAGTTTAAAGTTAAAGAGTGGTGGTGGTAGTCATTTGAGATAGTGACCTAGTTGAGTAATCAGAAGTATTCATATAAGGTGTTTGCTCTCGTATCAAAAGGTTAGTTAACTTTTCAAATGAACTCTTAATGCTCCTATTTTGTTCAATTTTATTTCTTGTTAATAAGGGTTGTGAATATGTTTGAAAGTTTAAGCATTTTACCTTGTTCATTTTGTGCATGGAATTAAATTTTGTGATTTTTGTTAAAGTTTGAAACATCATGAAGTGAATTGAAGTAGCTTACAAATTGATACAAATATTTAGTTACATAGGGTTTCGATGACTTTAATGATTGGATGAATGATGGAGATTCTTAATTGGTATGCTTGATTTGTTTAGCAATTCTTAGAATTATTTTCAATTTGAGATGGAATTGGTTTGCTTGATGAAAAGCGTTTGTTAGATGTGAGTGAGTTTGGTGTATGCTAAGCCCTTATATTGCTTGTGTTTTGGACTATTTTAGAGGATTTGATGCTCAACAAAGAAAATATTTTGTTTTAGGTCATATTTTTATTGAAATTAAGGGCATCATTGATATTAAATAAGAATTACAAAGATAGGTACATCTTTACTAAAACTTTTGTAACAAAAGATGGCTAAAAGCTCAAATTGGGCCTTAACCTATTTGAGTTTGATCATTTTGAGATTTAAAATTGTAACTTACTCATAGAAGTTTTAAAATTTCATAATTTGCTTAATTTAAGACTCTTTTAAATGAAAATTAAAGAGTGTTTTACGGGTGAGGTTTTACTGTTGAATGTAGGTTTAAAAGACTATCATTAAACTTTTGTCTTCTATTCCTCTCTGCAGCCAAGTTCTTTGATGGGAACATCAAAACTTATCCTGCATTCCCATTTTTAATACGAAATAAAGACTGGAAAAGAGTCTCTAAAACCCTAACAATGGTGATTACAGGCCTCCCATAACCTCCGGAAATTCACAGACTTACACAATCCAAGTATATAGACTCCGTGCGTTGGCTTCCTTCCATGTCCCTATTCCAAAAACATGTCATTGTCGCCTTCTTTGGTGCTGACACCGACACCCCATCTCTCAAAATACGCTCTCTAAACCCTCCTAAACCCCTAGTCCCACTCTCGTTGTAGACCCCATCTTCTTGCATCTCATCACTTAAGACCACTCGATCTGTAATCACCGCTTCCACTATCTCCGGTTCCGTTCACATTTTTGTCACCGATGTGGAAAGACACGATATTTTCAGTTTGGAGCGGGTTTTTATGGTGGTGGGTAAGGAGTTTCACGTTGGTTCTGCCAATGGTGTGGATTTGATGGAGAGTAACAGTGAGTGTGTTAGTGTTGGTGATGATGGGCACGTGAATCTGGTTAATTTCAGTGTTGAGGATAGTTTTGGGAAGGGAAGTTATAGGAAGGTTTTTGATGGGAACGGTTTGGTTCCATATACAGCGGTGAAGTGGGCGTCGCCTAGTGAGTTTGTGACCGGTGTGTATGGATTTGGACTTCAGTAGTGGGATATCAGGCGCCCTAGTGAAGCAGTTGGTTAGTTTAAAGGCAATTGGTGAGTGTTCTGTTTAGTTGGAGAGTTTAAGTGATGTTATTTATAAACTCATGATAGCTTCTGGGTTAGGCTTGTAAATTGGTTAATTATATGCCTTGGAAAGTTACTATAAATTTATTTGGAGTGATCTTTTTCATTTGAGTTGGTGGAAGAATGAGATTTTTAATGTTTTTGCATTGGAAACATCTGAAACTCGTGTTTCTAATGGTCCATGTTTTTATGGAGGCGGGATGGTTTGGAAAACCGTGGTTGTTTAAAGATTTTGTGTATGATTTCTGCTCTACTCTTAGTTCATTTGGCATTTTCCTATGGGAATTTTCTTTCAGGAATCATGGAAAGACTTTTGGGATCATACATTCCATTGACATTCATCCTTCACGGAAACACACTTGTCTAGTAAGATAGCTCCTTCACATTTATGATCGTGTTTTGTGTAGCTGAATAACTCATCCATATCCTGATTGAGGTTATTGATGTTGCTTGGATGTTGAATTGCAATTCTTTCTTCTTTATAGTGAACAGAATGTCTACCTTAGGGCTGAGTGAAAGTTTTCCAACTTTTAGCTTTGCCATTCTCATAGGATGTAGTATACTTCTCTTGTTCCCAATGCTATGAATATTATTATCTTAGGATGTAGTATACTTCTCTTGTTCTCAATGGTATGAATATATATTATCTTAGAGTACCTTTTAGGCAGGAGGTTCGACAGGTACTGTATTTGCCTGGGATTTAAGGTCGTAACAATAACCAATTATTCTTTCTGGAGTAGGGACAGGCGAAACTATGACCCATCCATTACCTGAAAGATCAGTTTGGGAGGTACAATGTGACTGCTATATCAAGTTATCAAGCTATAATTTATCATCCTCACGGATCTTACCACCTATGTTTTGCTCAGAAGATGGAATCCTTGCTGTTGTTGAACAAGGTATGAAATTCTTACTGGAGCAGTTGATTGCTGTCTGATCCTCCACTACTTTTGTTCCAGTTTGTACTTCAATGGTATCTAGGCTAACAGCAACCTGTAGTAGTGGAGCTCTTGATGCAACTGTTTGTTTTTTGAAAAGTCTTGATGCAACTGTTGCTAGTAATCTTTAGCCAAAAGGCCAACCTTCCATATATGGAAGCTCTTTTGTGGCACCTTATTTAATCATTGGTTGAAGGGTTTTGTGGCCCAAACTTGGACTATTTTGTATGGCACAGGTAAGGAACCTACTGAGCTCTTAGGTGAACCTTGTGCAATCAACAACTTTGATATTGATCGCCAGAACCCCTCAATATGGTTCAACTGAAAATGGTCATGATCTTCTAAAATCATGTATTTCTTCTATTTGTTGATAATTCAACGTGGTATTGTAGGATGTTAAATGTAGGCTGGAGTGGGAATCGATAGCCATTGTATCAAGGCCATAGAAGTAAGTAGAGATTTAGCTCATGATTGAGTTTTGATATGTCAAACCAGCAAAGTAGACATAAAAGGAATTACCAAGTCTATATTTAGCATGAATCTTATTGTAGTCAACATTTCAAAGCTCTTACTGGGAAAGGTAATTGATGCGACTGTTTGTTGTTGAAATGGTTCTCCCTTCAAAGGGACAAAGGACAAACCAATAAGTTTTATTGAGAAATTCGTGAAGAATTATTGAAAAGGAAGGTTGGAGAAAAAAAAAAAGGGAAAATGAAGCCTAAATATTTAGATGATAAGAATGATTGTGTAAGAGGAAGTCCAATCACAAAATGAGATGCAGCTTCCAAAAACTGAAAGAATGGAAAACCATACCTGAGTGTAACAGCGTGTGTAAAATGCTCTTTAATTTTTTTAAAAAAATCTTAAATTGAGTAGATCATGAAATTTTAAACTTTCTATAAGCAAGTTAAAAGTTTAAGTCTCAAACTGATCAAATTTAAAAAGGTTAAGCTCCAATATGAGCTTTTAGCCAAAAACCAACACAAGATAATGGAACTTAGTGAATTCCTAACCAAGCAACACATTCATTCTAAATATAGTCTGTATCAATAATAGCTAATTACATTAGTAAGTTATAAGCATGTTATAGTAATTTTTATGTGCATGGACAACACTAGTTCTTGGGCAAGTATCATCATCCTTAGTTTGAGTATTAGCTTTCTCCATATTTCAACATTTTGTTAGCCTTTAAATAATCTAGAATTCCTTTCACCCCATGTAATTCCAATCCCACTTTTAAATATATTTATATCCCTTTTTCTTTTTAAACTTTAGGCTAGGCATAGTAGAAGGAACACCATTCCAACTAGTATGATGATGAATCTATTATATGGAATAAATGCAAGTAAGAAGACTATTGTCTATGCGAGAATGGATATCTAAAGAAGAGATGATCATGGTCTTTTAGGACAAAGTCTCACAGTACATAAATAGAGTTGATTCCTGAAATTTTAAGTCTATTTTTTATAAGTAGGTTTTCTACAGCAGCAAGCCACTTTATAAAAGCATGAAATAGAGCAGTGCTAAGATCCTATATCCATTTGTACCAGAATTACAAAAGAGTTGAGTTAATAAGCGTTCCTTTGTAAGTAGCTGTAACACCTTACTCCTATTTGACGCGTACAGATATGCCTGTTAAACATCTATACACATGCCCAATGGAAACGACACACTAACTTTATTAGTTTCACATATCGCATGGCATCATAAATTAAAACATAACTATCACAATTTCTAAACCAAAAATTCCTTATTTGATTTCATAAACCATGATTTACAATGTAGCATTACATCTAAATTTCACGTTTATACAATGGCAACCTATCAGAGTTCACAGCTTTGTCTACAAAGTATGCTACATACATGAGGAATTAACAAAATCTTTCAATCCCAGCTGATCGAACTTTGAGTCATGTCCTCTGTCCAAAAGATGTATTAGATCTCTCCTAAGCGGTCTTAGAAGCTAAGTTGTCACTCTCGTATCTAAAAAGTCAACGTTGCAATTTTGATGAGTTTTGCTAACTCAATTGAGTAACCATCCTCGATAGTTCACTCATATCACACATATCACATCAATACATACAAGCACATAATTCACAACATTTAATTTCTCATGTATCATCATAAAACACTTTATCCATATATGTTCACATTTTTCATTCAATTTAATTCCACATTTCAATTGCAATCATTCAAATCATATAATTCATATGTGTAAGCAATGTTCATGAGACTCACAATTGTTTATTTTATTGTTGCGACCGAGTGCCTTTTTTACTGTCCTATATCCATTGTAGATACCGGGCTTATTAATATTATCCCTTATCCGTTAGGGATATAAGGCTTATTTTACATAGTGAGCCTTTGGCTCTTACCACAGTCTAAGCTTTAAGCTCTTTTCATTGGCAACTATAGCCACAACTGCCTTTATATTTCATGCATTCATGTAATGAAATGCATTATGCATATTCAATGATTATACTCATTCAGTCACATTCACATTCATTCTTATTCACATTTGTCATTGGACTTTTAGTCCAGCATTCAATATTAAAGTTGATAACAAGTAGTCAGTCATAATCACATTCAATTAGCACTTACAATACAGTCCCGAATATAGAACTCCTTGAACAATCAACTGTTTGGAACCAACACAATCACATTCACAAAATAATTCAATATGGAATGTAAACAAACAATAATTTAATGTGAAACCATCTTAGGTTACTTACAATTGCTCCCTCTAGCTTATTGCCTTGAAGTCCAGACAATGTCTGGAAGCAGTCGCTCAACGTGCTCTTCTATATGCAATCACATACATTTATCTCACTCATATGCATTTTCATATGAATAATCATTCATAAATACATTTACAAATGCATCATGTAATATGCATGCTCAATGACAATTTCTCGAGTATGTTTCTTTAATACACTTTATGTAACAATTTACAACTCATTCCAAGCATTCTTTACTTCAAAATGCACTTTACTCACCTTAACCCTTTCATTCAACATCAACTATATTCAATGACCAAATTGATTGCATTAACCTCTCAGACCTCTACTCAGTTAATTCAACATTACCTACCTCATTCATAATGTATCAAACAATCTTATCACACATTTAACCAACTTTTCCTAGATTTTTTTAGGCAAATTTTGGGTGAGATTTGTATTGCCATTTTGACCTAGAAATGAAGTTTTAAGACAATAATTTCTTCTAATTAAATGTTGCTCTATGTCTTAAGTTTCAAACGAAACAAAAATCATTCAATTTTGTTCATGCTTCCATGAGTTATACTTAAAATACCACAGACTGTGCACGTTAGAAATTTTGGCTAGTGGTGCACTCTAACTTGTAAAACTCATATATCTCAATTACGGTATCTAAAAATTACAAACTTTATACCAATAGAAATCCAAGAAATAAGATAAAACTTTTATAAAGAAAACTTTGTGTGACTCAGCCTACATTAATACAATTTATTTGACAAAAATAGGACATAATCTCAGTCAAGGGTAGTGTTGCAGCCTATACCAGATGTCAAATTCAAGATAAATTTCAAAACTTGTAAGGACAGAATTCAAATTGAATTCCTTCATGAAAATTTTAGCCATATGTTTCTAGTTTACTCTAAATCAAAATCCATCCAATTTGGATATTCATAGATCAAGTTATGGCTAAAATATTAATGTCTTTCCAGTAAAAACACTCTAGCTAGCAAATTCTAGCACACTTCATCATCGTTTTCATCTTAGTTCATCTTTTTTGCTTAGTCTATCTTTTCTAGCTTAATACACCATCATTTCCTCTTCATTCATAACTCCATTTCAGCTCAATGTTATACACACATAAATCAAAATCTATGATTGATTAAAAACACCAAAATAGAACATATTCTTATACACTTTCAACTCCAAATTTCTGCACATATTCATCTCCAATTCTCATTCTATATTTCATTTCTAAATATCCTCTTAATTCATCTAAATTCAAGACATCATCATATTTCAAACTTCCTTTTTCACGTTCAAACATCTCATTAACTCATTATCATAATTGATTTATTTATCAAACAATTCATGAATACATTAACTCATTACAATTTAACGCATGATCTCATTATTAATAACTACACCCACGTTAAAACACATAAAGAATTTCATATTCAAATAAACCTCAAATCTCTCATCATAATGTCCCATTTACACTACACCATGAAGATCAACTTGTAACTTACTTGATTTAGCTCCAAATGGTTCAAAAACACACCAACCTTAGCTTTTCTGACAACCCACGTATATCAGCATTCCAATGATGTTTTTTAAGTGGGACTTAAAAATTAACATGAGTGATATTGGAAAAGTGGTTAAATTTATGATAAGTTTCGATTGATCTTGATATTATACCTTTAAGGAAAAGGATGTTTGAAGGTAACGCATCTATATATAAAATGTTTAGAGTGTTAAATAAGGACATAATATAATGAATGAATTGTTTGATGCATTATGAATAAGACATAGTATGGAAGGAGATTGGATTTCATGAATGAGGAAATTAAGTTTGAAATGTTGAATCAAATGAGTAGAGGATTAGAGAGTTTAATGCAATAAATGGGTAGTGTAATTAGCATGGAATGAGATTGCATTAACGTGTATGAATTTAGGAAAATTTGGAGTAGAATTGATGCTTGCATAAGTGTTAAATTTGTGTGGAAGAATAAAGAAAAATGCAGGGCACCATCGTGGCCCTTACAACACAATCGTGATTTGATAAAATAAGATTCTATCACGATCGTGGCCTGATCAGAAAATGTTTCTGTCATGATCATCACAGGCTAGATTTATGGAGATAAAGAGTTGTCCTTTGATTGTTATATGAACAAATCATGCTTCCATATGATGTAATTAAGTTTAAATAAGATATCGAATGACACTAATTGATATCGAATGAGATGATTAAAGTGGACAAAGAGGAGAAGGTGTTCAAGGATGATTGGAAGACAATGTTATTAAATGATTTTGAGATGTGAATAAAGGAAACATATCCGGGATTTTCAATATGAGCATACGTTATACCTTACACATACACATATGTGTATAATGAAATGTTTATGCGATTGTGCAATTAATAATGTTTGTGCGTTATGTGTGTTACATGAAATTGACATATAGGATTCAACATTTACATCTAGACGTTTCTAGATCGTGGAAGCAAACGCTAATCTAGAGTGTACTATGAGTCGACCTAAATGGTCTGACTTTAAAATGATTGTTCTATATAAATTTTGTATTGATTTATTTTGATGTGAATGTGATTGTGATAATTTCGGACTTTAATAGTCCAAGGAATTTGATAAAAATGAACATATTAAAGTGCTTCTTTAAATGTGAATGAGAAAGAAATAAGTGTTCTTAACTCAATTGTTGAATGTCGAATATCGGTCCGATGAGAAATGTGAATGTGAAATTGAATACAAGCAATTGATTGAATATATATATGAATGTGATACATTTCATTACATGAATGCATGATCAAATAAACATAGTTGTGACCGGAGTAGCCACTGAAAAAGAACTTAAAGCTCAGACATCTGTGGTGAGAGCCTATGGCTCGATTTGAATGGTAGATCTTAGTATTCACAACAAATCCAGGACAGAACGATAGAACCTGGTATTCACAACAGATATGGGACAGAATGATAAAGCTCGATATCCACAACGAATACAGGACAGTGAGCATGACACTCGGTCACAACAATGAATGAAGTGAATTTGAGTCTTATAAACACTGCATAGACACGTGAATTACATGATTTGAATGAATGCAGTTAAAATCTGGAAATAAAGTTGGTTGAAAAATGTGAGAGTTCATGATCAAAGTATGTTATTGATGCTACATGATGAATTAATAAAGCAATGTGAATTATGTGATTACATGAACTATATGTATTGTGTGATATGAGTGAGCCAGTGAGGATGGTCCACTCATTGAGTTCGCAAAATTCAGCCCAAAATTTGCAACATTTTTCGGGCTCAAAGAAGACACCCAATTAGACAAACTGGAGTTTAACCACTATTTTTGAATAAAAGATAGAGGTTGGGATCAGTTGTACCTGCATATGTCTACAGTCTTTCTTTTGTAAGTTTAAAAAATACATTTCGTAAATATTGTATACCATTTATACGAATTGAAAATTGTAATGACTAAATGACTGGAAATGATTTGTATTGGGCCCAGTTGATTACTAAAATATATGACAAGGTGTTAATTGTTTGTAACACTTGCAACTAAAATTATTTTTGAATAAAATAGGTCAGAAAGATTTATTAATTTTCTAAATATGCTTGTGCGTGACAAATTTGAAACGAATTTGATTGTTTGACTGTTCTAGCATGTCACCCTTGTATAGTATGTTCTCAAATACCGTCGGTGTCTTCGGGAATATGCCCTATGAGAGTGGGGTGCGACATCAAGAGATTGCAACTCAAACTTTATCTATTTCAATTGGGATTACTTGATCATTTCTCCAGAGAGAGTAATCAAAAACTTTGGATATCTAAGATTAAGCATAAATGAATTCACAAGATGAAGGGAAGACAAAAAAGGATATAATTTCACTACAAGAAAATTACAAATTACTAACAAAAAATTCCATAGTAAATTCGCGATGTGAATTTAATTTCGTCAGTAAACTTGTTGAGAAAAATGGTGTATTGTGACGGAACATAAATCTAATGGTAAAGTTGGAGGGAATTTACCTATGAAGGTTTGCCGATGGAATAGTAAAAGTCATCGTAAAAATAGATGGCAATGGTTGGCAGTAAAGATAAGTCACATATTTTATCGATGGAAGAAATTTTCATCTATAATTCACCGACAAAAGTATCATTCCATCGATAATTTATTGATGGAACTATCGTTTCATCAGTAATCTATCGACAGAACTGTCATTTTATCGACAAATGAAAATGATGACGATATTGTATTTTAAATTTAAAATGAAACAATGTCATTTTATTTCTAATAAACTTAGACACTCGAACCGCCCTCAGCG
>JAOSBN010071286.1:0-13103 GCA_027563595.1 Erythroxylum suave | reverse complement strand
CCAAGTTCTACATCAACAAACCCAATAACACAATACATTGTTCAACACTTGATTAAACTATAATCAAGAAAATCCAAGTACAAAGAATAAATCCTAACTCAGGAGTTCACAACTATGTAGTTAAATATGAACAAACTACTCTCCTTTGAAGCCCATTGTACTCAAGCCATTGGTACATCTTCAAGAGGAACCAGTGCTTAGCCAAGCATTGTTTCGAGAGAACTCATAACTGGAAACCCAGCAAGAGCATCCATCACAGCAGCAGCAAATAATAAATGTGGCAATAGATAAAATGGAAAGAAATGATTGATGACGGTGAAGTGTAGAGGAAGAGTCATGCGTGTGTGTGAGCTTCTGTTTTTCTCTCTTTTTTGTAGCCTCTTCTGTCTTATGTGTCAGCTACAACCTAATTTGGTAGGTTTTTAAATGAAGTATGTTGGGTTGGGTCGCACAGTGTGTGATTTTTTCAAAGATGGTCCGGGTTTTCGAAGGTTTGCCACAGCGACGAATGTTTTTCGCTGCGGCGAACTTTTCCCGAAAGTTTAGCTTGGATTCTACATGTGTCGCCGTGGCGACAGATCCACTTCACCGTGGTGAACTTCTTGTTATGCCTTATTCTGTTGTTGAATTGACTTCAGCCTTCTTTCATTCTACATCTTCTTCTTGACTTCCTTTTCTTTGAGTCTCCTACAGTAAAAAGATGGTAGTTTGCAGTATCAATTGTTCTTAGAAAATTAATTAGTGCAATGAATACTGATTTTTAACAATTTTCACCTTCAAACTACATAAAATAAAAGAACACACTCAAGAATCAATTTAAGCACAAAAGCTAGAGATAGGAGTCAAAAAGGACAGCAAAAGTCATGAAAATGTCGCCAATTTATGTAACAAACTTGGCCTCAATCAGAGAGTTTTATCTCAAGTCATGGGAAGAAAACCTCTCTTCAATTGCTTAATGCTAAACATTTTTAGCTCTTTATCTATATATGTAACTGTGAAAGACCTAGCAATTTCCTTGATCTATCTATCTCTATAGATCTTTATTCCCAATATATAAGTTACTTCTCCAAGGTATTTCATGGAGAAATTTAGAGACAACCAAATTTTGACATATTGCAAACTTAAGACATCATTTCCTATTAGTCATATGTCATCCACATATAACACAAGGAATATGATAGCATCCCACTAACCTTCTTTTACACACAAGGTTCATTCAGATTTTATGAGCGACCAAACTCTTTGATTGTCACATCAAATCAGATGTTCCAACTTCTAGATGCTTACTTTAATTCATAAATGGATTTCTTAACCTTGCATACCTTTTTTCCATGTTTGGATATGAAGCCCTCAGGTTGTATCATATTCTCATCCATTTTCCATATCTTATAATCATAATGAGTAATAATGGATAAGAGTACTCTAATGGATTTAAGCATGGCTACAAGGCTAAAAGTCTTGTCATAGTCAATGCTTATCTTTGACTACAATGTTTAGTAACTAGTCTCACTTTTTAGGTAATCACATTACCATCCATGTCGATTTTCTTCTCAAAAATTCACTTACACCCTATGGGTTTTAGCCCTTTGAGTCGATCAACAAAGTCTAAACTTGGTTTTCAAACAAAGAATCCATTTCGGACTTTATGGCTTCAGATTTTGAACTCTTTAGAGCCTCTTCATAGGTTGTAGGCTCATTGTCCTCTATTAGCAATGCATCATTATGTTCACTTATGAGAAATCTATATCTCTCTGGAACATTACGTATCCTACTTGACGTACAAACATTTTATGTGTTATAAGGTTTAACTATTGTCTCATCTCTATGAACAACAATCTTGAGTTTAGGTGGTTAATCTATATCTATTTGAGCATTATGATCTTTAAAAAGTTCAACTTTTCTCCCATTGTCTTCTCATAGAAGAAATTCTTTCTCTAAAAAGATAACTGCTCTAAGACAAATACCTTTTGCTCTAAAACATTGTAGAATTGATATCCAATTGCTTCTTTAGGATATCCTACTAACAGACATTTATTGGATTTCACTTCAAGCTTGTCTGATTAAATTTGCTTCATGTAAGCTGAATAACACTAAACTTTCATATGAGAAATATAGGTTTTTTTTAGTCCATATCATATATGGATTAACATCAACAGCTTTTGAAGGGACTCTGTTTATCACATAAATAGCAGTTTCAAGTGCATAACCCCAAAAGAATTTCTGTAGATCTGTTAAGCCTATAATTGACTTTACCATGTCCAACAAGGTTCAATTTCTCCTTTAAACCACACCATTATGTTGCAGTGTGTAAGGTGGAGTGTTGGGATACAATCCCGTTATACTTGAGATAACTTAAAAAATCTTCATTCAAGTATTCACCACCTTGATCTAATCGAAGTATATTGACACTTTTACTAAGCTGTTTCTCTACTTTATGTCTAAATTGCTTGAACATTTCAAATGCTTTAGACTTTTATCTCATTAGATACACATACCTATATCCTGAATAATCAATTATAAAGGTAATGAAGTACATAAATCATACATTTGACATAAATGGATATTGGAACACATACATCAAAATGTATTAGGTTTTTGCACTTTCATCCTTTCCTTTAAAAGGTAATTAGTCATCTCGTCTAACAAGAAAGATTTACATATGTTGTATGATTCATAATCAAATGACCCTAAGCTACCACTCCTATGTAGCTTAGCTATACATCTCTCACTTCTATAGCCAAGTAGACAATGTCATAATTAAGATGATTTTAAATTATCCCCTTTTTGTCTTTTATTACCATTGACATTTAAAATTGGATTGCACATATCTAATATGTAAATACAATCACGCAATGTAGCAATACCATACAACATTTCATTTAACTTAATTGTACAACCATTGCTAGAAAAAGTTAAATGAAATCCCATTTCATTCAGACAAGAAGCAGATACAATGTTCTTTGTCACAATGGGTACATAATAGCAATTATCCAAAATTAACTCTAGCCCACTAGGAAGATACAAAACATAGGTTCCTAAGGCTAATATAGCAACTCTTGCTCTATTTTCCAACCTTAGGTCCATCTCTCCCTTCTTAAGTGGTCTACTATCCCTAAGACCCTACATATCAATATATATATGTGAGGCACATCTGATATCTAATACCTAATTTTCATGATCAAAAATAGTATTAACCTCAATGAAAAATAACATACTTGAAGAAGAAGGCATTAGATGCGCCACCTTCTACTTCAACTACTCCAGATAAGCTTTACAGTTCTCCTTCCAATGCCCTTCTTTGTTGCAATGGAAGCATATTCCCTTTGGTGTATTGTCTTTTATCTTCTTTTTGGCTACACCTTCTACTAGCTTCTTAGACTTCTTCTTCTTCTTTAGGTTCCTCTTGAGTGAATCAAAAGCAAAGTACAATAGCTTCTTAGCCTTATTGTCCTTCCTAATAGTTTGCTCAGCTATTTTGGGTAGATTAATCAGCTTAGGTATCTAGGTGGGTATTTGGTTCATCTAATAGTTAAGCATAAACTATAAATAACTATCAGTCAAACCAATGAAAATTAAGTTTATACTTAATTCATGATCCATTATGAAACCTAAACTGGATAAGCTCTCAATGTATTCATTCATCTTTAGCACATACTACACTGGAGACGATCCCCTATCCATCTTAGAGAAAAAAAGCAACCTCGAGGTCTCAAAGCTTTCAGACTGAGCTTACTCATCAAATAGTTTCCTTAGATGGTAGATTATGGTAAGAGCATCCATAACCTCATACTTCTTTTGCAGTTCTGGTGACATAAAGCCCAGCATAATACATCTAGCTAACTCACTATCATCTAGTAGCTTCTTATGAGCTTTCTAATCTTCATCAAAGGCACCGGCAATAGGGGGATCGAGAAGTGGCTCATTTAGTACATATCTTAGTTTCTCATATTTGAGAACAATTCTTAAATTTTGTAGCCAATCTAAGAAGTTTGGTCCCGTGAGTTTGTTGGACTCAAGTAGAGAGCGTAATTTTACACGAGATGAAAACATCTTGGAAATTTAATAACCTAGAAGAATGAGAGAAAGTGTTAGAATGTACATAAATGCATATCAATAAGGACTTTAATCACATGAATTATGGGTCCCACTATTTTATTCAAATCCATAGCCCTCACCACGAATCTGAGAAAAATTATAATTTTCCTAATGGGTCAATATCCAATATCTCTAAGAATGGCCTTGGGTTTGTTCAACAAGCCACCTTAGGTCAATCAGTAGGTATCATTCAACCAATTGCATTCAGTTATGCAACCATCGACTTGTACCATCAACTATTGATTTAGCACACTCCTTGGGTTATCAACTCTTGATGTGTATACATCCCATGTATACTACCCAATTTCGCCTCTATCCATATTGACCTTGGGTTTGACCAACAAATCAACGCTTTTGAATAGGACTAACCCATTAATCCAAAAATCTAATTTCCATGGTTTGAACATATTTTTGTAGAGTGGGCTTGGGTTTGCCCAATAAACCAACACTAAAAGAATTTTGGTTCTTTTCATATCAATGGAAGACTTAAGTCTTAATATTTTGGTTTAGAGACTTATTCTAAGGTCTTAATGGTACTTGGATGGTGTTATATCATATACATAAATTCAGATTAGATAACTCAACTAAATTCGGCCTATGTCCATAACCACGCTTAAAATGCATCTAATGCATGTAACACACAAAGGAGGTTTAATTTATGTTGTGACTTAACGATGTATCTAATGTTGGTGATTCAATTTAACTCATTAACTGAATTAGGTACTAGTGTTGGTCTCTACTAATTAGAATTATGAATGTGATTTGATTACGAATTCCAAAATTCAATTATTGAAATGTCCAAATTAAACACTTTAATTATAGTACACATACCTTTTTCGAGTCACACTCGAAATGCTATGCTGTACTTGGATTAATTCTAAATTAATCTCTAGGGTTTCTAATTTTTTCAAACATCAATTAGTCATCTAAAACAACCCTAGGTTTTCTCAAATTTATCAAGACAATTTCAGCACAAGTCAAAAATATCTTGACAACCAAAATTATCAAGATAATTAAGTTAACCTACTAGACATTAAAGAGACTAATTTGATGTCCAAAAATTTTCTAGAACCCTAATTTCAAACACACACGCTTAGCATACTGCCATCATCAAAATAATACATTTCTTATCTCATTAAAAAATTGTCAAAGACATATAACAGAATCACATACACATAAGTCATCAAACAAGTCAACCCCATTTGCTTTCAAAAAGTTGATCAGTGTTGACTTTGACTTGATCTATTAATTGAATCAAGTTCAATCATTTCTGGAAAAATTCTATAGTCTTATAAGCATTTTAAATGGGCCAAATAAAAAATTTCAGAAACTAATTCTTGGGAATTCTTTATGAACTAAGTGGAATTAGATAGCACATCATATGTCCACTAAAACTTGTCTTACACCACTAGCATGCATGTAAATTCGAGAATAAATAATTTATCACTTCAAAAATGGTGTCGTGCATCTCATATATGTGGAAACATCATCTGTGTATCTTCATGAAGAAAATTCATTCAAAAAGTTTATAAAATTATTCTAGAATTTACAAGCATGCATGTTCATCAGATTTCTAGAATTTCCCAGAACTTCACACATGCGTTGGGCTAAAACTAAAATTATTATAAAATAGAAAATAACATTCAATTCCATTTTTCCTTTGACAGAAACATAATATAACAACTTATAAACATTTTGTCAAAGAAAATTAGAAAAAGAAATTTCTAGAATTATTACAAAAATTTTAAAATCAAAGCATGCATTCTATTTTTAAGAAATTCCCAGAAACCAACATATGAACAAACTATAGATTAATTCGTAGTAAAATAACAAATAATTTAAATTTAAATTTCCTTTTACAGAAACATAATATAACATCTTATAAACATTTATGTGAAAGAAAATAAAAAAAAACATTTTTTTCAATTTATACGAAGTTTTTGAAATCAACATACATGTTAGTCATAACCCAGCAAACAATTTGCACATGTTCTATAGATCTTATACATACAAAGTCGCTTTGATCGCAGGTTTCGTTGTGTGTAAGTTTTAATAAATGACCCTTAATAACCGGCAAGTGTATGCTTTGTTAGAGTAGTACCTAAAGTGTCGATCCCACGAGGAGGAATAATCTAATCCTAAAATCTAAGGCCGGAATCAAATACAAAAAATTCAAGATGCAGCTAACTAAAACAAAAATTCAATTCAATTCAATAAAATTAAATTAAGAATCAATCATGGAAAGAATAATTGCTAAGCAATTACACACACCCAAGAATCAACCTAAAGAAATTACTAATTAAGAGAAAGGGAATTTTACCTATTCTTAATGCTAACTTAATTGATTATGAATTACTAGATTGTTGGTCTTAGACGATCCTAAGGTTGCTTACTTTCTCTCTAGTTATAATTGGTAACCCTAAATCATAAACTCTAGCCAAATTATGGAGATTGCAATTTCTCAATTTAAATCCTATCCAAAACCCCAATTAGTTATAAAGTTTTCTAATAAACTATCGGAAACCTATATAAGATCTCTCTTCGCACAATTTACCGATTTGATTTAATTTTGTTCTCTATTAAATCAGCTAACTCTCGTTAACCCAATTTAATCATTTCCACTTTGATTCACCCTCTTAGTTTATTATCGAATTATGCAATTGGAGGATTAAATCAAAACAAATCAAATAAACAATTAAACAATTATATTTCATTAATTCAAGAATAAGGTAAGTTTAAAACATCCTAAACATTCCCAATCATATCATCAACTATTTATTCCAATTCCATACAATAATAAAACTAAAATTCAATTGGAAATACAATCTAAATGTGTCAGATTGGAAAAATAAAGCATGCATGATTTGGATAAAATAGTAAATTTCAAAACTTTTTAGAAATCAAAATTACAGCAGAAGCAGTATAACCAAATCAATATGCATGGCCATACATGATATGATATAAGGATAATAAACATAAGAACAAGGTGGTAGAAATTATATTACTGACTCCTTCGCTAAAGCTTTAACTCCTTGCTGTGCGATCCTATCCACAGAAATGTATCCTCTCATGGAAGATATATCCTTTTCTTGTTATTATATCCTCTTCTCGATATTGTATCCTCGACCAATTCGATCTACCACTTTTTCTTCTTTGACAACTTGGTTAACAAGATCCTTTAGTGGGAAAGGAGAAGAAAACTTGAAGAGATTTTTTCCTTAGAAGAAAGAAGCCAAAAACAATTCTTATGCAATTTTCATCTATACCATACAAGATAGGAAAGAGAGACTAAAAAATGCAAGAACACCTTCTTACACCTTCTCAATTTTGGCTTTCATCAAAAGAAAGAAGAGATTTGCATCAAATGCATCACTTCATTCTTTAATCGTTCATAAAGAAGCCAATAAATGAGACTCTCCTCATTTGTCTTTAAGATGGTTATAAGAAAAGACAATTAACCTAAATGAGACAAATCAATTTTGGTTTTGTGATGAAAGAATGAAGATGGTCCATCCTAATACACCTCTTTTTTATTTAATCCAATGAAAGCTAATAGGTTACATGCTATCATTAAAAGACCACTATTAAACCATTTAATGATAAGGTCATTACTCCATTTAATGATGATAAAACATGTTAAAACCATCTTTAATATAGCAAATCAATACTAAATGTGCAGCTACACATTGAACTTCTACCTCCATTTATCTTAAATAACTTTGTTTTAATTTAATTAATCAAATTAATCAAATTAAACCAAAGCCTAGCCCAATTCTAAATGTTCAATTGGGCTTCTAATTAACAATTAATTAGTATAAGCCCAACATTCAATCATAGGCTTTAAAATCTCTATTTGCATTTCTTACTTTACTTGATAACCCTCCTAGAAGCCAAGTGGGGAATCTTATTGGACTTAGACAATTCAAGCTCCAATAAGCCTGGAATTAATTTAATCTCATTGGAATTAATTCTAGCTTATTAAATAAATGTCATTCAACTAAAGACAATTAGTTGAATTCTTGAATTATTAAATATTATGAGAACACATATTTCAAAAAAGATGTCCAATTGCAACCTATATGAACCTTATTATAGCCATCCGCCGCCACATTTCTAGTTCCTAACAAACTTAGGAAACTCGTACCTTTTTTGCTTTTAAGGGACTCAAGGTAGATTGGACAGTTTCTTTTCTAGTGGCCCATCTCTTCACAGTGGAAACACTTTCCCTTGATGTTCTCTTTTGCCTTCTTTTTCATGGGTTGAGCCTTTATCCCTATTTGGGCATTCATTTTCATTGAATCCTTCTTCTTTTGCTTTCCATTACCCTTAGGCTTAGAAGAAGATTTTGCATCAGCTTTTGGACCATGACCCTTGATATTCAATATCTACTCCGTGCTCTAGAGGGTATTCATCAACTCACTCAAGGTGTAATCTTTGCTATTGAGCTAATAGCCTAACTTAAACTGTTGAAAAGAAGAGTTTAAGCTATTGATGATCTTAATCATCTGTATGTTCATATCCATATCTGCCCCAAGCATCTCAGTCTCAATGATTGCAGAGATTACCTTAAGCATCTAATCCCGCACTAGTTCACCAGGTTTTTGTCTGAGATTGTGAAAGGTTTGGATAGCTTTCACTTTTGCAGACCAATTCTTCACACCAAACATCTCATGTAGGTGATGAAACATTGCACTAGCAATTTTCATACAAGCATTTTACTTTGGCAACATGCCACTAACAAAAGCTAGAATATAACACTTAGTAGTCCTATCAGCATTCTGCCATTGTTCATATTGTTAGACTTGCTCAGGAGTTAAATTTTCACTCAGAGGTGCAGGATCATTTTTATTTAATACCCGTGAAATTTGTTCATATTGAAGAAAAATGTCTAGCTTATGTCTCCATTCACTAAAATTCTCTCTGTTTTCCAATTTGTTAGTTGTCAAGAGCCAAGTAAGTGGATTCATTTTGTGGTGATTATGTCTAAAAATATAAATAATTAAAACATGAGCATATTAGTCAGCAATATTGGAACTTTGTATAAAATCATGATGCATGTATCCATGATGATAGATTTAACAAAACTAAAAAAACAATTAAATCTTTATACGATGGTTAATTTTCTTATCTATAATAGACTAAGTGATAATGGGCCATCTTATAAATTAAAAGAAAAACTGGGACCCTCCCACTAAAAAAACTACCAAGCATCTTCATGCTTAACTTTTAAAGAAACATCTTAATTTGGTCCATACTTTTACCAACAGAGCAACGGTGGGCAGGTTATTGATAAAATATATTGAGTGTGTAACCATTTGATTCATCCACTAAATGGCCTTATCCCTAAGGAGACCCAAACCATGCAAGATCTAGTATTCATGCCCTCTGGTGGGGAGTAACACTTCACCACACGCAATTGGGTCATCATATGGAGACCGTGGACTCTCACATGAACATCTTCTCCCACTCAATCTTTTTAGGCTTTAAGTTTTAATAAATATCGTCTTGTCTAGATGCAATTTATCATCCATCCTACATTGTTTCACTATATATCTCATACATAATGAATGCATGGAAAAGCCTAGGGTTGGCAATTTCCTAAATGACATTCAATCACATAATATTTGCATTCATTTATCCATTCATCACATAAACTTATAAGCCACTTTTGATTGTCCAACCTAGAAACATAAATAAAATTACAAGGATTTTAAGCCCAACAATTTCTTCTTGGACTTGGATCTTCCACTTCGAACTCTTTACTCACATGGCCCGACCCACTATTTAAAAAGTGTGTAATGGCTTTTCTTTTACATCAAAGTTTTGACTTTCATAAAAACAAAATTTTCACTTTGAAAACAAAAATTCCAGCACTAGCTTTTCATGAGAACTAAAATTTATCCATATGAAACAAAAAAGTAGCACTTGGTTTTATTCAAAACTGAAATTTGTTGTGACATAAAACCGAAAATTTGTAAACACAAAAATCCAACAATAGTCTATCATCCAAAACTTTGCCGATACACTTTTAGAAAACTGAAACCTTACCTCTTCATTTCTTCATCCATAGCTTCTTCATCTTCATCATTAAATGATTTTGTACGTTACATAATCAAGGAAAACATAGAGATGAAACCACGGAGGAAACATGACGATGATAGGCCACCCTCCTTGTTACAACCAAATAAACAAAACTTAGAAGGTAACTTCAGAATATATGGACAACTAAAAGAGCAAAACATACACCATATATATTTCTATCATATACAAATATGCAGCATACAAAATTGGTTGCCAACCCATGCATCATATATAGGAACCAAAATTATGGATAATAAAAATGGCTCTGACACCAATTGTTGGGTCAGAAAAATAAAGCATGCACGATTTTGGATAAAACAGTAGATTTCAAAACGTTTTAGAAATCAAAATTGCAGCGAAAGCAACATAACCAAATAAACATGCATAGCCATACATGATACAGTATAAGGATAAAAAACATAAGAACAAGGTGGTAGAAATTATATTACTGACTCATTCACTACAACTTTAACTACTCACTGTGCTATCCTATCCACAGCAATGTGTCCTCTCCTGGGAGATATATCCTTTTCTCGTTATTGTATCCTCTTCTCGATATTGTATCCTTGACCAACTCGACCTACCACTTGTTCTTCTTAGACAACTTGGTAGTGGGAAAGGAGAAGAAAACTTGAAGAGATTTTTTCCTTAGAAGAAAGAAGGCAATTTTTTGAGACACTTCTCATGCAATTTTCATCTATACCATGCAAGATAGGAGAGAGAGAGTAAAAAATGCAAGAACACCTTCTTACAGCTTCTCAATTTTAGTTTTAATAAAAAGAAATAAGAGATTTACATCAAATGCATCTCTTCATTCTTTAATCATTCATAAAGAAGCCAACAAATGAGACTTTTCTCATTTGTCTTTAAGATGGCTATATGAAAAGACAGTTAACCTAAATGAGACATATCAATTTTGGTTTTGTGATGAAAGAAGGAAGATGGTCCATCATAATGCACCTTTTTCTTATTTAATCCAATGAATGCTAATAAGTTACATGCTATCATTAGAAGACCACCATTAAACCACTTAATGATAAGCTCATTACTTCATTTAATGATAATAAAACATGTTAAAACCATCTTTAATATAGCAAATCAATACTAAATGTTCAGCTGCACATTTAGTCCACTAAAAATGAAATTCTACCTCCATTTATCTTAAATAACTTTGTTTTAATTTAATTAATAAAAGTAAAACAAAGCCTAGCCCATTTCTAAATGTTCAATTGTGCTTCTAATTAACAATTAATTAGTATAAGCCCAACATTCAATCATAGGCTTTAAAATCTCTATTTGTATTTTTTACTTTACTTGATAACCCTCATAGAAGCCAAGTAGGGAATCTTATTGGGCTTAGATAATTCAAGCTCCATTAAACTCATAATTAATTTAATCACGATAGAATTAATTCTAGCTTATTAACTAAATTTTATTCCAATAAAGACAATTAGTTGAACTTTAAATTATCAAATATTATGAGAACACATATTTCAAATAAGATGTCCAATTGCAAATCCTATTATGAACTTTATTATAGCCATCTGCACAATAAAGGGTAAAATTACCATTTTGCCCTTATATTGGTTTTTCCTTTTAGATATCCTCCTTTACTCTATATAGTGTTTAACACACAAGATCTCATCTTTGTGTTAAGACTTGATAGGTAGCTACTCCATCAAACTACTGGCGCCAGTTTAATCACCAATTTCTATAAAACATCTAGAAGTGATGATATCACTATGAACTCTTTATTTGAGTAAATGTTCCCTGATAAATGTTTCAATTAATAATTCCAACATGCAGACACTTGATTAATAATTTGTTAAAATCCATTCCGATCATATAAAAATTATAATGAAACACATATGAGTTCACCTCTCTTCAAGATTGTGATCCACAATAAACGAATGCTCAAGTTGTATGTTTAAGATTAAAGTAACGGCCCACTTTATTCTTAAAACATACTTGAGTCCAGATTCATTTAATAGTGACATTATCAATAGTCAACTATTGTTATGATATGAAACTCGCCATTCCCTCGAAGTAAACTCCTTTACTTACATGGAGATAAATTGCAACACTATAGTCTAAACCATAATCAAGCGACTAACGTGATTATTCAACTGTGAATCCATTATTTTATATTCTTATAATATATATGTTTCCTATAAATCTCTATGTAAATGTATATTACTTACAAAAGAATATTGGTACCTTATGACTAGATATATAATGCTCATAAAAACCAAACTCTTTTATTTTTATTAATAATAAATATTTTCATTATAAAACTGTAACTGGAAAAAAAATTAAGTTATAAGTAAATACACTTGCTTTCTAAGGCATTATATTTATATAACTCCAACAAAATGGATACTGGAAGGTAACGATGTTGGGAAACTCCTAATTCGGGAAGTACATCAAGTCAGCTTCTTCTCCTCTACCCTTTTCCTTCTTCTCTTCCTTTATCTCTTGATGATTTCTCTCTAGGGCTTCTCAAGGTGGCTGATGCAAAAGCATTTTCTATCTTTTTCTCTTGTTCTTTAAATAACCTTCTATGTTCTGAGCAGACCATGGGTTTTTCGGGGATTTGAAAGGTCCGAAAAATCCCTTAAAACTTGATTTTTTTTACTGTCTGAACGTCTACCCGATGCAGGCCACTATTGTGGGTCACATTCGAGCCTTCTGTTGGACCCCGATTTTTAAGTGAAATTTAGAAATATTAAATGAACTTGAATAAGTGTTATTATGTATATGGTTAGGTATAAATGTATTTATACTTAAAGGAAAGTGATAAGGAAAGAATTGATAGATTTCGATAATTTTGGGAGTTGAACAGATTAGTAGGGTTATGAAAGTTAAAGTGACTTAGTGGATTGAAATGGAAGTTGAGAATCAAGAAATAAAGAGAAAAAGTGTGAAAA
>JAOSBN010071268.1:0-13106 GCA_027563595.1 Erythroxylum suave | reverse complement strand
GAGGTATATTCTGCAAATGTCGATTTAGAATAAAATGATGATATGTTTAACTTCAATTTCGATGATAAGTGAAACTAATCTAGTTTAGCACTTATACATTTTCAATGTGCCTAGTGATATGAAAGTTACCCTTACTAAAATTTCAAAAGTCTATTGTGTACTTTGTATCATATGCAAAATTTAGAATTTAAAGTAGAATAGACATGACTATGTTCTTGATGTACATAAATATAGTATTATCTATATTTCTCCATATTACTATTAATGGAAATGAATAAAAGTAAAATACTCTTGACACAATTTCATTAATGCATAAACAAAGCTTTTAGGATGTTAAGCATTAAAGGTCGTCGGGAAGATAGATATAAAGAAATGACAAAGATAGACAGTTAATCATCTTCAAAACACAACCATAAATACAACTCATACACCAAATGCATAATTCAGAGCTCACAATAAACACCTAAAGGTATAAGTTAAACTTAGCACAACTTTGTTGATAAAAATAAAACAAAAAAATAATACCAATTCAGTGAATAATCATTCTTTGATGATGATGAGCAGAACACAAAACCCAAACAAAATAAAGGATTTTGGATTGGTGTTGATGACTTGAACAAGAATGGAGTAGGCTTTTATGTTTTTGTCTTTGAAAACCTAATACAAACGACGCCGTTTTTCTAATTTAGGTAAACGATGTCGTTTATTGTTTGTTGTAGTTGTTTGGAAGTAGTATTAATGAATTTGCTAATAATACATGGTTTGTCACTAATACATGGTTCGTCAGATGTAGCAACTAATACATGATTCGTCGCTAAAGCCTACCAGTTCATAAATAATTTTTAATAAATTTATTGTCCTATTCCAAATAAAACATAATTTGAATTAAAAATTAAATTATTCAATTGAAAACTATTTGCAAATTAATTTGTTAATCATTCAAATAAATTAAAATTGACTTACAAATTTCAAAAAATTATACATTTTCATTATTATAATTTCAAAAAACGTTTTTGAAAAAATTAAACAATTTAATTATTGTAATTTAAAAATAAATAATAATAATTTTACAAGACATTGTAATATAGTTATAAAACTATTTCTAACAAATTATATTTAAAGATTAGTCATTCCCAAAAATTAAGCAAATGAAGAATTATTGCATATATAAGTGAGAAGAATAATTTTTCATTTTATTATTGGCAATAGGAAAAACACATATATGTAAATTAATTAAGAAAATTAAGGATGTTAGGAAAATGTTTAGGTTTTGGCGACGTTGAATGTAACTGGTAGCGAAATGTTACTTTTAGGCGACGAAAATTGTGACCATCGGAAAGGTAAAAGATTTAGTTTTTGTGACGATTTAACAGTTTGGTATCAAATTATTGTACATTTTGCGATGAAATATTGATTCGTCGCCAAATGTACATGATCATAATAATATAACTACATCATTTGCTATATTTTTGAAATGTATTGGCGACATTTATAAGTCCTTTGACGATGAATCTGGTTTTGTCAGCCAATGTTGCAAGGGTAAAAAAAATTTTAGCTGGGATGATTACAAAAAATTAAATCCGAAGACCCTCTCCCCTAGCCCACCTCTAAGTTGTTTCTTCCTCCTCTCTCACTCTCGATTTTCTGTTGTGTTCATCCCTTATTTGTGCAAGTTTTTGTTCTTATCTTCCCCCCATCTATTGTCTCCTAGAGTTGAACTCAACCTAGTAAGTCTATCTATTGTATTTGTTGTGGGTTTGTTTTTCGTGTTGTGTTTATTAAATGCTATGTTCATCATTAAATGTCAGATAAGTTGTTAAGTTGTTTGCATAGATTGAGATTGTTAATTGTTGGTTTTAATTTTGAATGTGTTAATGACGGTGAAGAAAGGGAATAGACACAATGAATGGTTGAAGTTTCATACGTATTATGTTATGGTTATAAGATTTTCGATGAAAGTCCTGTGGGGTTATAATTGTTCTGTTTTGATCTTACTCACCGAAACAGAACGTCTCTTCATATGTAATCTGTTCTATTTTCTATTTTTTAATCTGTTCTCAACATGCACGATGATGATGATGATAACCATAAAAAAAGAAAGTCATATTCATAATAGTTCATAAGTTAAATCGTGTTGTTATGATTGATGTAGAATTATATGTGTCATATAGCATTGTATGCTAATGCTTTGATTAATAAGTACAACATATGTATACAAATTAGTTTTTTGACTTTGAGACTAGGAATGGATCAAATGTTTTACTTCTTTCATGGCATATTAAGTATATTTTTAGGATTGAATACTTGGGTGGGAGTTGAAGTGGGCAGTCCAAGAACATATACATCGAGAGCGTACAAGCATAATTTTTACTTATGATCTATTGATCCATGACATATTGCACAAGGGCTCTTTGAATACTTGGATTCAAATTTTATTAAATTCAGGTAATTGCTTTATTATGTGTGGGAGGTTCTTATCACCTCTATTCATCATTCTCATTTTGCTTTGGGAACAATTACCAATTGGTATCTTTTTACTATGGAAAATAGTTCTTTAAGAATGTGCAATCTTATGACAGATGGATAATATATAAACATTTAATTTAGGATGATGATGAAAAATTTTAATTGATTCATGAGAATGCATACTATGAATGTGAATGAAGCATACAAGTTTTTAAATTACTTGAAAGTGTTAAAAGTTATAGTGTATATATGTTTTATGATTTTAAGAAAAATTACTTACGTATCCTTCTAATAATATAAATGTAACTCACGATGAATAGTGACATAAAAGGAATGATAAAAAGAATAGACAAAGATTTAACAATTCACTAAATAATATGGTACATTCTTCAAAAGGGGATTGCTACCTAGCCTTACCTAAGAGCTTTATATATGATGTTCCACTAGACATAGTAGTTGAGAAATGAGAAATGTGAATGCATTGTAAAGTAATATTCATGAGGTGATGGTTGCATATATGAGATGCTTGTTTAAATTTAAGATTTATATCTCATAGTACATGCTTAATTTTAAATTTCATATTTTATAAAATTAAAAGCGTATTTTTTTATGCATAAGAATGGTATATTAGGATTGCAGTTAGATACTTATAAATTATGTCATTATAATGTCTATGCATATTAAATATGATTTTAGGACATTTAACCTTTAATTCTTATTTTTCAATTTATTTATAACAGATTTTGTTGTTCACCAAATCCTTTGTCTATTTTATAGATTCTGTGTTCCTCTTTTTACATAGAGCTAAAAATCGCATAATTTGTGTGGCATCCTTAGGCACATTTTCCTTGCCCACCACATAATTCATTAATTGTTTTATATATCAGTTTTTGATTTGATAGTAAACAACGCCATGTACCTTAATTACATAGGTTTTTTTTAATATAATAGTAAACGAACAATGCATATAACAACTTAGTCACCTTCTTTTATTGTATAGCTAAATGGATAAGAGTTGGATGTGTCATCGAAATGGTCAACTGAATTCGTAGAAGGAGTTAAGATTTTCATGCAAATTGTAAAAGATCAAATGGGTGATGAATGTATTGTTCGTTGTCCATGCATTGATTACTTAAATATGGACTTTTAAAGTCAAGATGTGGTGTATAATCACTTGCTGATCCAGGGCATCGACAAATTCTATACTCCATGACTTTATCATGGTGAAAGTAAGGAAGAAAGTTGTAATAGAAGTGTCAGTATAATAGTTACAATAATGATGTTAATGATTGTGATGTGAATGATGATGGTGATGATGGGATTGATAAGATGCTAGAAAATTGTTTGATTTATATGGAGACTATTAATGAAACAGGAATGCCTAACATAATTGGTAGTATTACAAAAGACAATTTTGGGAAGTTATTGAAAGTTGTTCAAGAACAATTATATTTGGGGTGCTCTAATTTTTTTCAACTATCATTTTTTATGAAGTTGTTGCATTTGAAGGGTTTGTAATAAATAGAGTAACAAGTCCTTTGACATGTTAATTGACTTACTGAACGATGCATTACCCGTAGGACACAAATTGCCGAAGTCTTACTATAATGCCAAGAAACTGTTAAGGGACCTTGGATTAGGATATATTACAATTCATGGTTGTAAGTATGAATGTGTTATTTTTTGGAAGAAAACAAAAGATCTTTAGGAGTCATATTTGTGGTACATCAAGATGGCAGTTAAATGATGAGAGAGGGAAAAAGATACCGAATAAAATTCTTTGATACTTTCTTATTAAACTATGATTACAAAGACTTTTTATGTCAACAAAGACAGCCATAGATGAGGTGCCATAAGGAGAAACGCATTGATGATAAGATTATGCATCATCCAACAGACTTAATGGCTTGGAAAGATCTTGGTAGAAAGTTTCCATGAATTGGACAAGATTGTTTAAATGTTCAACTTGTATTAGCCTTAGATGGATTTAATCCTTTCGGTAATATGAGTAATATAGTATGCGGCCGGTGATTCTAGTCCCATCCAATTTACCTCCATAGAAGTTTGTGAAGGAGTCTTTTATATTGTTGTCTTTGCTTATTCCAAGACCTACTGCTCTTGGTAAGGACATCAATGTATACATGCAACCATTAATTGATGTATACAATACATGCTGTTGTTTTATGGACTATAAATTATTTCACAGCTAATGGGAAGTTTTTTTGGCAGAGCATTAAAGGGTATATGACTGGTCCTGTGTGTAACATCAAACATATTTAAAAAAATGCAAAGTAAAATATGTTATAAGGTCATCATCGTTATTTAGAACATGGGCATAGATGGCAAAGAAGAAAATAGTTTAATGGCATAGTAGAGTTCCGTGAAGCTCCGATGCAGTTTCTCAATGATGATATTGTTTACTAGCTGTCACGTTTGGGTGACATTACACCTATCAAACACCCAAGTAATATAAAGTGTAAGAGAAATGATATTGAACTGAATTGGATAAAAAAACATATTTTTCAACTTGCCATATTGGAAGGAATTACTATTGAGGCACAATGTTGATGTTATGCATGTTGAGAAAAACATTTGTGAGTTCATTTTAGGGACTGTCATGGGAATTGATGGGAAATCCAAAGACACTATTAAACCTAGACTAGACTTGGAAGACATGAATATTAGAAAGGATTTGCATTTGAAAAGAAGATAAGATGGATCATACTTTATTCCCCTTGCTTGTTACAACATGTTAAAATGTAAGAAACAATCATTTTGTGAGTTCCTCCAATCAGTCAAATTTCCTGATGGGTATGCATCTAATATAGGTCGTTGTATGAATGTTAAAGAGGGAAAAGTGTCAGGGCTGAAAAGTCATGATTGTCATGTAATTTTGGAATGAATACTTCTAGTTGAAATACGTAGGCGTTTGCCAAAGGATGTGTCCATTACTTTGGGTGAAGTAGGAGAGTTTTTTAAGCAATTATATTGCATGACACTTAAAGTTAAAGAGCTTGATAAATTGAAAAAAAGATATAACATTGATTCCATGTAAGCTTGAACTATTATTTTCCCCATCATTTTTTGATGTTATGGTTCATTTGGCAATTCACTTACCATATGAAGCAAAACTTTATGGACCGGTTTAATTTCGATGGATGTTTCAGATTGAAAGGTAATTCATATGTTATTTAACAAGTTTTTTCTACTTATTTGTTTATAAAAATTCCTAAGTTTATAACTGTTTATGTTCAAGTTTTAACTCTCTCTAAAGAATTACGTACGCAATAGAGCTCAACTAAAGGGGTCTATTGTAGAGGCTTATATAGCAAATGAATGCTTGACTTTTTGTTCAATGTACTTAACTGATGTGGAGACAAGATTTAATAGACCATAATGTAACTTTGATTTTAATGACAATGGTGGGTTGTCTATTTTCTCCCAAAAAGTTAGCTAACTTTGTAACATCCCGTTACCAATGCTAAAGCTAAAATAATAAATGTGAGAGATTATTGAGAAATTAGGAAACACATCACATGCTCATGCATTACACAAGCTGCACATACATATGAATATTGAATCTCTGCATATAAAAATAATTGTACATGCCTTCATTGACAATTTTCAGGTATAATTCTTCATAAATATGAGTATATTGGGACGAGTGGTTTTATATATGTTGAAAATTGATTTGGGGAGTGTATAATTGATTTAGATCTTTTGGAATTTTTGGAGAAATTTCGGGAAATTGTTGGGCATTATTTTGAACTAGGAAAATTGTTAGGTGGCAGAACAATTGTTAAACAGTGGTAGAAATTACTGTCCAATGGCAATGGAAATTTTGATAAATGACTTTAGGATTTATTGACAACTGCCATTGAAAATTAGGGAACAATTGGAGTAGGAATTGAAATTGATGAGACTATTTAAATGAAAGAACAAATCTAATGCTTTAGGAATGGACATGTGGCAAGTGAAAAATATCACTCGCCAAACAATGCCTTAAGTCCACTAACCTTTAAAATTAATGGCAACACATTTACAATGCATGCTGTTGTTTTATGGACTATAAATTATTTCCCAGCTAATGGGAATTTTTTTGGGTAAAGCATTAAAGGATATATGACTTATCCTGTGTGTAACATCAAACATATTAAAAAAAATACAAAGTAAAATATGTTATAAGATCATCATCGTTATTTGAAACATGGGCATAGATGGCAAAGAAGTAAATAGCTTAATGGCACAGTAGAGTTCGGTGAAGCTACGATGTAGTTTCTCAATGATGATATTATTTACCAGTTGTCACATTTGGGTGACATTACACCTATCAAACACCCAAGTAATATAAAGTGTAAGAGAAATGATATTGAACTGAATTGGAATAAAAAAAAACATATTTTTCAGGTTGCCATATTGGAAGGAATTACTATATATTGAGGCACAATCTTAATGTTATACATATTGAGAAAAACATTTGTGAGTTCATTTTAGGGACTATCATGGGAATTGATGGGCAATCCAAAGAAACTATTAAACCTAGACTAGACTTGGAAGACATGAATATTAGAAAGGATTTGCATTTGAAAAGAAGATAAGATGGATCATACTTTATTCCCCTTACTTGTTACAACATGTCAAAACGTAAGAAACAATCATTTTGTTAGTTCCTCCAATCAGTCAAATTTCCTGATGGGTATGCATCTAATATAGGTTGTTGTATGAATGTTAAAGAGGGAAAAGTGTTAGGGTTGAAAAGTCATGATTGTCATGTAATTTTGTAGTCACTACTTCTAGTTGAAATACGTGGGTGTTTGCCAAAGGATATGTCCATTACTTTAGGTCAAGTAGGAGAGTTTTTTAAGCAATTATGTTGCAAGACACTTAAAGTTAAAGAGCCTGATAAATTAAAAAAATGATATAACATTGATTCTATGTAAGCTTGAACTATTATTCCCCCATCGTTTTTTGATGTTATGGTTCATTTGGCAATTCACTTATCATATGAAGCAAAACTTTATGGACCGGATTAATTTCGAAGGATGTTTCTGATTGAAAGGTAATTCATATGTTATTCAACAAGTTTTTTCTATGTTATTTGTTTATAAAAATTCCTAAGTTTATAACTGTTTATGTTCAGGTTTTAATTCTCTCTAAAGCATTATGTATGCAATAGAGCACGACTAGAGGGGTCTATTGCAGAGGCTTATATAGTAAATGAACACTTGACTTTTTGTTCAATGTACTTAACTGATGTGGAGACAAGATTTAATAGACCAGAATGTAACTTTGATTTTAATGACAATGGTGGGTTGTCTATTTTCTCCCTAAAAGTTAGCTAACTTTGTAACATCCTGTTGCCCATGCTAAGGTTAAACTAATAAATGTGAGAGATTACTAAGAAATTAGTAAACACATCAAATGCTCATGCATGACACAAGATGCACATACACATGAATATTGAATCTTTGTATATAAAAATAATTGTACATGCATTCATTGATATTTTTCAGGTGTAATAGTTTATAAATATGAGTATATTGGAAAGTGTGGTTTTATATATGTTGAAAATTGAATTCGGGAGTGTATAATTGATTTAGAATTTTTTGGAATTTTTTGAGAAATTTCTGGAAATTGTTGGACATTTTTTTGAACTAGGAAAATTGTTAAGTGGCAAAATAATTGTTAAACGATGGTAGAAATTACTATCCAATGGCAATGGAAATTTTTATAAATGACTTTAGGATTTATTAACAAGTGCTATTGAAAATTGGGGAACAATTGAAGTAGGAATTGAAACTGATGGAACTAGTTAAATGAAAGAACCAATCTAATGCTTTAGGAATGGACATGTGGAAAGTGAAAAATATCACTCGCCAAACAATGCCTTAAGCCCATTAACCTTTAAAATTAAAGGAACACATTTACAATGTATACTGTTGTTTTATGGACTATAAATTATTTCCCAGCTAATGGGAATTTTTTGGGTAGAGCACTAAAGGATATATGACTTGTCCTGTGTGTAACATCAAACATATTTAAAAAAATACAAAGTAAAATATGTTATAAGATCATCATCGTTATTTGGAACATGGGCATAGATGGCAAAGAAGTAAATAGCTTAATGGCACAGTAGAGTTCGGTGAAGCTACGATGCAGTTTCTCAATGATGATATTATTTACCAGTTGTCACATTTGGGTGACATTACACCTATATAACACCCAAGTAATATAAAGTGTAAGAGAAATGATATTGAACTGAATTGGAATTAAAAAAAAACATATTTTTCAGCTTGCCATATTGGAAGGAATTACTATTGAGGCACAATGTTGATGTTATGCATGTTGAGAAAAACATTTGTGAGTTCATTTTAGGGACTGTCATGGGAATTGATGGGAAATCCAAAGACACTATTAAACCTAGACTAGACTTGGAAGACATGAATATTAGAAAGGATTTGCATTTGAAAAGAAGATAAGATGGATCATACTTTATTCCCCTTACTTGTTACAACATGTCAAAACGTAAGAAACAATCATTTTGTTAGTTCCTCCAATCAGTCAAATTTCCTGATGGGTATGCATCTAATATAGGTCATTGTATGAATGTTAAAGAAGGAAAAGTGTCAGGGTTGAAAAGTCATGATTGTCATGTAATTTTGCAATGACTACTTCCGGTTGAAATATGTGGGTGTTTGCCAAGGGATGTGTCCGTTACTTTGTGTCAAGTAGGAGAGTTTTTTAAGCAATTATGTTGCAAGACACTTAAAGTTAAAGAGCTTGACAAATTGAAAAAAGATATAACATTGATTCTATGTAAGCTTGAACTATTATTTCCCCCATCGTTTTTTGATGTTGTGGTCCATTTGGCAATCACTTACCATATGAAGCAAAACTTTATGGACCGGTTTAATTTTGATGGATGTTTCGGATTGAAAGGTAATTCATATGCTATTCAACAAGTTTTTTCTATGTTATTTGTTTATAAAAATTCCTAAGTTTATAACTGTTTATGTTCAGGTTTTAACTCTCTCTAAAGCATTATGTACGCAATAAAGCTCGACTAGAGGGGTCTATTGTAGAGGCTTATATAGCAAATGAATGCTTGACTTTTTGTTCAATACACTTAACTAATGTGGAGACAAGATTTAATAGACCAGAATGTAACTTTGATTTTAATGACAGTGGTGGGTTGTCTATTTTCTCCCAAAAAGTTATCTAACTTTGTAACATCCCGTTACCCATGCTAAGGCTAAAATAATACATGTGAGAGGTTATTGAGAAATTAGGAAACACATCACATGCTCATGCCTTACACAAGCTGCACATACATATGAATATTGAATCTTTGCATATAAAAATATTTGTACATGCATTCATTGACAATTTTCAGGTATAATTGTTTATAAATATGAGTATATTGGGAAGTGTGGTTTTATATATGTTGAAAATTGAATTGGGGAGTGTATAATTGATTTAGAATTTTTTGGAATTTTTGGAGAAATTTCTGGAAATTGTTGGGCATTATTTTGAACTAGGAAAATTGTCAAGTGGCAGAACAATTGCTAAACGATGGAAGAAATTACTGTCCAATGGCAATGGAAATTTTGATAAATGACATTAGGATTTATTGACAACAGCCATTGAAAATTAGGGAACAATTGGAGTAGGAATTGAAATTGATGGGACTAGTTAAATGAAAGAACCAATCTAATGCTTTAAGAATGGACATGTAGCAAGTGAAAAATATCACTCGCCAAACAATGCCTTAAGTCCACTAACCTTTAAAATTAAAGGCAACACATTTACAATGCATGCTATTGTTTTTCCGACTATAAATTATTTCCCAACTAATGGGAATTTTTTTGGGTAGAGCACTGAAGGGTATATGACTTGTCCTTTGTGTAACATCAAACATATTCAAAAAAAAAACAAAGTAAAATATGATATAAGGACATCATCGTTATTTAGAACATGGGCATAGATGGCAAAGAAGCAAATAGCTTAATGGCACAGTAGAGTTCGATGACGCTCCGATGCAGTTTCTCAATGATGATATTGTTTACTAGTTGTTACATTTGGGTGACTTTATACCTATCAAACACCCAAGTAATATAAAGTGTAAGAGAAATGATATTGAACTGAATTGGTTGAAAAAAAAAATATTTTTCAACTTGCCATATTCAAAGGAATTACAATTAAGGCACAATCTTAATGTTATACATATTGAGAAAAACATTTGTGAGTTCATTTTAGGGACTGTCGTGGGAATTGAAGGGAAATCCAAAGACACTATTAAACCTAGACTAGACTTGGAAGACATGAATATTAGAAAGGATTTGCATTTGAAAAGAAGATAAGATGGATCATACTTTATTCCCCTTGCTTGTTACAACATGTAAAAACGTAAGAAACAATCATTTTGTTAGTTCCTCCAATCAGTCAAATTTCCTGATGGGTATGCATCTAATATAGGTTGGTGTATGAATGTTAAAAAGGGAAAAGTGTCAGGGCTGAAAAGTCCTGATTGTCATGTAATTTTGCAATGACTACTTCCGGTTGAAATACGTGGGTGTTAGACAAAGGATGTGTCCATTACTTTAGGTCAAGTAGGAGAGTTTTTTAAGCAATTATGTTGCAAGACACTTAAAGGTAAAGAGTGTGAAAAATTGAAAAAAAGATATAACATTGATTCTGTATAAGCTTGAACTATTATTCCCCCATCGTTTTTTCATGCTATGGTCCATTTGGCAATTCACTTATCATATGAAGCAAAACTTTATGGACCTGTTTAATTTCGATGGATGTTTTTGATTGAAAGGTAATTCATATGTTATTCAACAAGTCTTTTCTATATTATTTGTTTATAAAAATTCCTAAGTTTATAACTGTTTATGTTCAGGTTTTAATTCTCTCTAAAGCATTATGTACGCAATAGAGCTCGACTAGAGGGGTCTATTGTAGAGGCTTATATAGTAAATGAATGCTTGACTTTTTTGTTCATTGTTCTTAACTTATGTGGAGACAAGATTTAATAGACTAGAATGTAACTTTGATTTTAATGACAATGGTGGGTTGTCTGTTTTCTCCCTAAAAGTTAGCTAACTTTGTAACATCCTGTTACCCATGCTAAGGTTAAAATAATAAATGTGAGAGATTACTAAGAAATTAGGAAACACATCAAATGCTCATGCATTACACAAGAAGCACATACACATGAATATTGAATCTTTGCATATAAAAATAATTGTATATGCATTCATTGATAATTTTCAGGTATAATTTTTTATAAATATGAGTATGTTGGGAAGTGTGGTCTTATATATGTTGAAAATTGATTTGGGGAGTGTATAATTGATTTAGAATTTTTTGGAATTTTTGGAGAAACTTCTGGAAATTGTTGGACATTTTTTAAACTAGGAAAATTTTCAAGTGGCAGAACAATTGTTAAACGATGGTGGAAATTACTGTCCAATGACAATGGAAATTTTGATAAATGAATTTAGGATTTATTGACAAGGGCTATTGAAAATTGGGGAACAATGAGAGTAGGAATTGAAATTGATGGGACTAGTTAAATGAAAGAACCAATCTAATGCTTTAGGAATGGACATGTGGCAAGTGAAAAATATCACCCGTCAAACAATGCCTTAAAATTAAAGGCAACACATTTACAATGCTTGTTGTTGTTTTATGGACTATAAATTATTTCCCAACTAATGGGAATTTTTTTGCGTAGGGCACTAAAGGGTATATGACTTGTCCTATATGTAACATCAAACATATTAAAAAAAATACAAATTAAAATATGTTATAAGGTCATCATCGTTATTTGGAGCATGGGCATAGATGGCAAAGAAGTAAATAGCTTAATGGCACAATAGAGTTCGGTGAAGCTCCGATGCAGTTTCTCAATGATGATATTGTATACCAGTTGTCACATTTAGGTGACATTACACCTATCAAACACCCAATTAGTATAAAGTGTAAGAGAAATGATATTGAACTGAATTGGATTTTTAAAAAACATATTTTTCAGCTTGCCATGTTAGAAGGAATTACTATTGAGGCACAATGTTGATGTTATGCATATTGAGAAAAACATTTGTGAGTTCATTTTAGGGACTGTCATAGGAATTGATGGGAAATCCAAAGACACTATTAAACCTAGACTAGACTTAGAAGACATGAATATTAGAAAGGATTTGCATTTGAAAAGAAGATAAGATGGATTATATTTTATTCCCCTTGCTTGTTACAACATGTCAAAATGTAAGAAACAATCATTTTGTTAGTTCCTCCAATCAGTCAAATTTCCTGATGGGTCTGCATCTAATATAGGTCGTTGTGTGAATGTTAAAGAGGGAAAAGTGTCAGTGCTGAAAAGTCATGATTGTCATATAATTTTGCAATGACTACTTCCAGTTGAAATATGTGGGTGTTTGCCAAAGGATGTGTCCATTACTTTGTGACAAGTAGGAGAGTTTTTTAAGCAATTATGTTGCAAGACACTTAAAGTTAAAGAGCTTGATATATTGAAAAAAAGATATAACATTGATTCTATGTAAGCTTGAACTATTATTCCCCCCATCGTTTTTTGATGTTATGGTTCATTTGGCAATTCACTTACCATATGAAGC
>JAOSBN010071257.1:0-13107 GCA_027563595.1 Erythroxylum suave | reverse complement strand
ACTTCTATGCCTTTCTCTTTATTTGTTGTTTCTTCCTTTTCCATTGATATTTGCTTGTCCACGTTGGTTGGATAAGGGCTCTTACAACTCTTTATATTGTTGTTGTTTTTCCATACTTGTTTGAGTTGTTTGGCTTAGGTCTTTTGATGGAGTGTTGGAACTGAGTAGATCACTCACCTCACTCATACACACGCCACCTGCCTGCCCGGTCTGGAGCGCGATCCGCGGGTTGTGGACTAGTCTAATTATCCTTTTAGATCCAGTTGTATTGCAAATTCATTGAACCTAGACTTGGACTCTTCGATTTTGTAATCTCTCGAATGTTACAATTGCTTGATCTTCTCTTGTTTTTATACTTCAATTATCCTCTTTTGGCTTAGCAAAAAAAAAAAATCAATGGTTTCTTCTTTGTTGTGTCTTTTGAAAAAACTGCAAGATATTCTTTCATTTTTTTCTCCTTAAGCATTTGTGTGCATCCTCCGTACTCTTGCCCATCAGTGCATGTGTGCAAGAGCTCGCTGTGACAACCTTGGGGGGCGATCGGCATCCGGATTGCACCAATGCTTGCCAAAAATTGCTTGCAAGGCAGTGGCCTTGGCTACGACGTAACTGTCTATTTCATTCATCTATCTTTTTATTTCTTACAATTTGAAAGCGGTTTATTCAAGATCAATGGCTGCCAGTGCCCCTTTCAATCTCACAAAGTCCCTCCTTGATTTGTCCTGACTCGAACCACTTGATGGAATCAATTACAAATGGTGGTCTTAGAGGCTGTTCATATTTTTTGAACAATTAAAGGTTGATTATGTGTTGTTCAACGATCCTTTGATTATTACAGTTGCTCCGCTTGCACTTCCAAATGGTGATTCTTTGGCTACTCTTGCAATTCCGATTAAGGATAAAGTCGCAGAGTTTAAGAAGTATGAGAAAGATAACAAACTAGTTTATGGGCATATGTTAAGCCATATGTCTAATGTTTTGTTCGATCTTTTCTACACCAATAAGTCAGCCAAATCAATATGGGATGCTCTTGAGAAGAAGTATGGGGCTGATGATGTTGGAAAGAAAAATATGTGTCCTCATGTGGTTATGTTCTAGATTATCTATGACAAATCAATCATGGAACAAGTGCACGAATACGAGAACATGATTGCTGACATACTCAATGAAGGCATGAAGATATGTGAAACACTTCAAGACAACTACTATTAGAAAAATTCCCCCCTTCTTGGAATGACTACCGAAACCAACTCAAGCATAAGAAGAAATACTTGACTCTTCAATAGTTAATTAGCCACATGAGAACTGAAGAAGCCAATCGACTTAAAGATAAGCTTGATAATCTTTCTATTAATAACACTAATGCTAACATTATTGAATCTGTTGTTGATATGTCTAAAGATAGGTTTAAGGAAAAGAAAAAGAAGAAATTGAATTATGGAAAAAAGCAACGTTTCAACAAACTAAACTCCAAAATTCAGAAGTCCAAAGTTACGTACTTTGTATGTGGCAAACTTGGCCATAAAGCCTATTAATGCTCACAACATCAAGGTAAGCATGCCATAAACAAACTATTCCATAAGCTAACTTAGCTGAAAATGATGATATCATTGTTGTTGTTATTGTTGAGGCAAATCTGGTGGCTAACAAGATTGATTGGGTGTTTGATACGGGAGCCTCAAGGCAATTGTGCCCTAATAAGGACTTGTTTCATGATTTCCAAGAGGCTGTCGATAGTCAATGTGTCTACATGGGCAATTTTAATACTGTTGGAATCCTCGGTATAGGAAAGATTCTACTCAAGCTGACTTTTGGGAAAATTTTATCTTTAAATAATCTTTTGTATGTTCCTAGTTTGCGAACAAATCTAGTTTTTGATTAGTTATTGAATAAGGCTAGATTGAAACTTTTGTTTGAATCTGATAAGGTTGTACTCTCTCGTAATTGAGATTTTATGTGGAAGGGATATCTCACAGGGGGTTCTTTGCATACTCAATGTTTAATCTCAATTAGTGAATGGTAGTACCTATGCTTCTGCTTATATTGTTGGGTATGCTAACTTATGGCATGGTAGACTAGGACATTTGAACATTGCTTGGATTAAAAGACTTAGAGAAATGGGCCTAATACCCGCAGTAAACACCAGTGAATTCTCTAGGTGTCAAATATGTGTTGAGGTCAAGTATATCAAGAAACTTTTTAAATTTGTCACAAGTAGAAAAAAACAGAACTTTAAGAGCTTATTTATTCAAACTTAGCAGATTTCAACAATATTATGAGCAAAGGAGGTACAAAGTATTATATGACTTTACTGGATGTCTTTTCGAGATACACTAAGGTTTACTTTTTAAGATCTAAAGATGAGGTTGAGGAGATGTTCCCGAAATATAAAGCAGAGGTACAAAACTAACTTCACCAGAAAAATCAAAAGAGTAAGGTCAGATAGAGGTGGTGAGTATAGTATAAATTTCCTTAAAATTTTGTGTGAATAGAATGGTGTAATTCATAAGCTTAGTGCACCTAACATTCCCCAACAAAATAGTATAGTAAAAAAAAAAACATAACACTTAAAAAGATGATGAATGCTACGTTAATAAGTTATGGTTTGCCTAACATTTTTTTAGGGAGAGGCTACACTCTCTGCATGTTATATTCTTAATAAAGTGCCCCATAAGAAGTTAGATAAAGCTCCTTACGAGTTGTGGAAAGGTTTTCCCCTAATTTGAAAATTTTTAAAGTGTGGGGGTGCTTAGTGAAGGTTAGTTTACCTGGCTTCAAGAGACCTATTATTGGGCCTAAAACTTTTGATGTTGTTTTTGTTGGTTATGCTCACAATAGTGTTGCTTATAGATTCATGTCTTTGAGTGATAATTCTATTTCTGAATCAAGAGATGCTGAATTTTTTGAGCATGTTTTTCCTTGCAAGAAAAATGAGTTTGTGATTGTTCCCTCTAATATTGAAATTGTAAATTATGGTCTTTTTTGTGTATTTACCTATTTCTAATACTGTGCATGCTACAACTTTTGTTAATAATGGGCCAGTTGTTGAAATTAGGAGGAGTAAGAGGCGAACAACTAAAACTAGTTTTTGACCTAATTTTCTTACTACTTTCCTAGTTGAGATTAAGAACTTTGATGGGACATTGTTTTAGTATTTTTTTTTCTAGATGATGATGCTAAGATCTATAAAGAAGTAGTAACATCCATATATGCACCTTTTGGAAAGAGTTCATAAACAGTGAATTAGAATCCCTTCAGGCTAATCATTCATGAGATCTTATAGACTTACCTAATGGCTGTAAACCCATTAGTGGTACGTGGGTGTTCAGATAGAAACGCAGACATGATAGTTCCATTAAAAGTTTTAAGGTAAGATTTGTGGTGAGAGGTTTTAACCAAAAAATGGGATTGACTACTTTGATACCTATTCACCTGTCACTAAGATTGCCACTATTCGTGCTCTAATAGCTCTAGCCGTCGTCCCTAGTTTAGTTGTACAACAAATGGATATCAAAATAGCCTTTTTGAATGGAGATTTAGAGGAGGAAATATATATGGACCAACCTGAAGGCTTTGAGATACCTGGTTAAGAAAACAAGGTTTAAAGACTTAGGAAGTGCTTGTATGGCCTTAAGAAAGCTCCAAAATAGTGGGATGAGAAGTTCAATAGCACCCAGACTTAAAATGGTTTTGTTGTTAATGCTTCTGATTCTTGTGTTTATTCTAAAACAGTAGGAGCTGAATGTATGTTTATGTCTTCATATGGATGACATGTTGATTTTTGATGCTACTATTAATGTAGATAATAAGACTAAGAAATTTCATTGTGTCAGTCTCATTACATTGATAAGCTATTACATAAATTCAATTATTTTGATGTTACACTTGTGAGAACTCCTTATGATTCTAATGTTCATCTTATGAAAAACAAAGGTGATAGTGTATCACAGAGTGAGTATACCAAGATTATTGGTAGTGTCATGTTTCTTATGAAATATACTAAACCTGATATTGCCTATGTTGTTTCATGTTTGAGTTAGTATATTCATAATCCTAGTAATGAACATTGGGTGGCGCTTCATTGCTTGCTCAAGTATTTGAAAGGCACCATAAACTATTGTTTGCATTTTAGCAGGTTTCCTTATGTGCTTGAAGGCTATTACGATGCTAATTAGGCATCTGACAATAATAAAGTTAGTTTAACTAGTGGACTAGTGGTTATATATTTACTTTAGGTGGAGGTGTTATTTCTTGAAAGTCTGTTAAACAAACTTGTATAACACGTTCCACCATGGAATCTGAATTTATTTCTCTTGGGTTGGCAAGTCAAGAAGTAGATTGACTTTTAAATCTCTTAGCGGATGTGCCCAAATGGGGGAGATTGTCTACACCTATTCCACTTCATTGTGACTCTCAGGATACAATTGGAGTTGCTAAGAACAACATGTATAATGGTAAAAGGCAACACATTCGTATAAGACATGGATTGGTGAAGTAACTACTCAAGAATGGTACTATCTCCTTAGAATTTGTAAGATCCAAAAGGAATCTAGCAGATCCTTTTAACTAAAGGATTATCAAGGAGATTAGTTCTTGAAAAGTTGAAGGGGATGGGGCTTAATCCCTTTGAGTAAAATTCTTGGTCATTACTCATCCTTATGACGTGTTACATTGACCTAAAGAAGGTTGAGCTTAGGCTCTTAATGAATCTATACCCTATGTGAGGGTGGTCCTAGAGACGGACTTGATAGATTCGCTTAACTCTACTTAAAGATTGCACTTACTCTTAATGGATCCATGGCCAGTTAGGGTGTTGCTAATGAGAAGCACTTGATGGATTCACCTACTTGAGTGCGAAGGTAGGTCGCCTTCTATGAAAGACGGGCTGTCTTTCTAGAGCACTCATGAGGCTATAGATAAGCACATGGCCTATAATAGCACAATTATTATATCCCAGAGTTTGCACAAACCGACGTATGATATATGTTATGGGGGTTTCATCTAAAGTTCTCTTAGTTTAAGATCTGTATTCATTGATTGAACTTACATATTGCCTCACTTCACTGTATGTTAATTCAATCGACAGATATTGACATTTAAGTATCAAACCCTCCTTTTGCCTAAGGAACCTTTTCTATTTCAGCTTGCCATTAGCGTGGGAATGTTGGAATAATGACAGCTTCTATGCCTTTCTCTTTATTGGTTGTTTCTTCCTTTTCCATTAACATTTGCTTGTCCCATATTGGTTGGATAAGGGGTCTTACAACTCTTTATATTGTTGTTGTTTTTCCTTACCTGTTTGAGTTGTTTGGCTTGGGTCTTTTAGTGGAGTGTTAGAACTAGGCAGATCCAATTGTATTGCAGATTCTTTGAACCTAGACATGGACTCTTCAATTTTGTAACCTCTCGATTGTTACAATTGCTTGATCTTCTGTTGTTTTTATGCTTCTATAGTTTAGTTATCCTTTTTTAGCTTACAAAAAAAAACTGTCGCTTCCTTCTTTGTTGTATCTTCCTGGAAAAATTGCAAGATGTTCTTTCATTTTTTTTCTCCTTAAGCATCTGCTCCTTCATACTCTCACCCAAGAGTGCACGTGTGCAAGACCTCACTGTGACAACCTTAGGAAGCGACTGACATTCGGATTGCATCAACATCCGTTGAAAATCACTTTCAAGACAATGGCCTTGACTACGATGCAGTTGTCTCTATCTTTTTATTTCTTACATAGTATATATCCCTTTAATTAAGCTACCCTAATGTGCTAACATGTAGTAGTTAAAGCGTCTTTGAAGCGATCATTTTTCTACTTGCACTAACTTAAAGTTTTGTTAGTGAATCTAATAATAGTCATTAGTTAAGCCTAGATCTTACAACAATTTTGAAGGCTTCCTTTAAGCGATAGTGCATTTACAAAAGAAATAAGATATATTAACGAAAATTATTCTTATAGTAATTGCAATTGTATTAATTGAATTTATTGTAATGACTCTCAATTAGGATATCAACAATTATTATGTTTTTAACAATGTTTTAAAAACCAGGCTGAAAATTAAACTAGTAACATAAGAGATTTAAGGTTTAAAAAGTTCAACTCATATTAAACTATCATAAAACTGGTTAAAGATTAAATAAAATTCAAAAATAATTAAAAAAGGTAATCTTTAATATAAGAAATGAAAGTTTAACTAAAAAAGGAGACTATTAAGTACAAATTAATTAGTTTATTTTGATTTATAAAAATCGACTGATTAATTAATAAATAAATTAGATTTTAACAACAAAAATTATTAAACTAAATCGAACCTGAAAGTTAAAAACTGAATCAGAAAGTTAGCCAATTTAAGGTTTTCACTGTAAAGCGGCCAAACTGGTTCAATTTTTAATGATTATAATCCCTTCTTCTATACATGTAACACATACATACTACTCAATTTATTTCTATCTCCAAAACAATTTGACATAACTTGTTAGTGTCAAGAAGCATTAGATAATTATAAATCTAGCAGACAATGGAAAACCAAATGTGTTAAATGTTTTGCAAACTTTTCATAAACTCCTTTGGCACGAACAAAATAAAACCTAGCAAGAACAAAATAATAAGAATGCCAAAAATTTGATAACGCAGTTTGGCACTCCTTGCTTACATCTACGGGGGCCCTCACCCAGATTAAATCTTTCACTGAAATACCATAGGTTTACTCAAGGCTTTACTGAGCCTACACCATTTACCCTTGACGCTATCTCTCGATATCACTACCCGTGAAAGATTTTCACACCTGCTAACACGACCGACTCGTGTTAACCTCGTCAAAGGATTTTTCTAACTACTTTCACTCAAAAACAATCAATAAAAATAACTGAAGTACTTAATCATCTAAGAACTGAAGGATAATATACTTGAGAAAAAAATAAAGACTTCCCTTTGTTTCAGCTTCTCGAAATAATCCTTTAATTGAAATGATCCATCCCAACTTTAACTGCTTCAATTAAACTATATGGAAGTCTAGACAATGGATGGAGACCTATGGTGTTTTCTCACAAAAACATGGCAAACCCAAATGAAGACGTCTTGAAGAAACTAATAGACTAAACCACGTCACCGTAGCAAACTTTTAGTCACTTCACTATGGCTCTCTTCACTGTAGCATCTAAATCACCACACAGGATATTCAGTTTTCACGTCTCCAACATGCACACAACTGCAATCTTTATTATGTTGACCATTATTGCACACCCACATCCACTCAAAGCTGCACACGCATCACTTACACTTAATCAATAATGCATACATATGGAACAATGATGAAGCCCACACATGTTGGAGATTACTTTAACAATAATAGGAGACGAGCAGTGATATCTTGCTTCCCATGTCATGTTGCAGTCGTAGATTCAAGATAACCTCAAATCCTTCACACCATAAGAATAAGAGTCCCACTACACATTTAATTGCAAGACACCCACACAGGATACACCAAAAGCCCTTATCTTTTATCCAAGAATCTAGCAATATACATCTTAAACACCAAAATGATATAGCACAAGTTTGTCAGAGAGTAGGCTTCCATTTTGTATAAGATTCTTCCACATCCTTTTTAAATCCTACTACAATTAATATCTTATATGTCCAATTAATAAATAATGTCAAAACTAATTATGTAGATATATAACATATATTCTAACAATCTCCCCCTTTTTGGCATTGTTTGTCAGAAATATGAAACTTCCCCCTAAATAACATAATTGGACATGTAAGATATTCATACACAATTCATATGACAACTACTCCCCCTTAATCAAATATTAAATTCCAAAAAATATCACAATTATCCAAATTTCTCCCCCTTTGGGACAAAAAGATGCCAAAAAAGAAGACGGATAGTCACACATATCTTGAAATCTCCTCCAGAGAGAAAGATCCAAACTGATGAGAGAGTTGAGGAGTCTTCGGTGGAGTCAGATAAAAGTCACAATGCAAACTACTAAAAAGATGAGACGACAATGATAACATAAAAACTAAAGAAGAATTAAAGAAGACAATTTTTTGACTTTTTTTAAATATAAAAAAAACTTCAAAAAAGTAAAGAACACAGTCCCTGTGTCCCTCGAGGAAATTCAAACTTGGACTTATTTCTCATCGCATTATCTTGGTCATCAATTGTCTGGTTGATTTCTTCATCTGAAGTCACTGACTTATCATCAGTCTAAACAGTTTCTTCAAAAACAGTAACTAACTGTGAATCTGAACAATTTCTTATTTTTCCTTCACTACATCTTTGTGTTTGTCCTTGACCCTTTCTAACCCAAGTGGATTTTAGTACTAAAAGCTTATTTTGAAATTTATGTGAGGGACGTAAAATTTTTCGGCTTTGGCTTCTTTGAAACAGCATCTGCAGTAATTGGTAACATCTTGGCCTTATTGTTGGACCAATGGAGATTGACAAATTTAATCATTCTATGTTTTGATAATAATAAAACTTAAGAAATGGTTAACAAATAATTTTAGGTTAATTGGATTAAAAGGAAGTTAATAAAAAATGGAACACTAGTCGACTGAAGGCTTGCACAAATCGACTATTGTGCTGATGAAGAATTGACTAATGATAGTCAGAGATTGATTAGTTGATTAACAATTGCACTAGTCGACTAATGAGTATCAGAAAAATAAAAACTTGGATTTCATGTGAAGATTTTGCATGAGGATTTTACGCATGCATCTCAACAGTCAAAGATTGGAGAATCAATCAGATTTGTTAGTTTGAGAACTTGACAAGTCGACTATTCAGAGTACAGAGCTGAAGATTCATATAAAAGAGTGTGCTAGTCAACTATCACTTGGAAGACCAGTTGACTATGATGTATTAGTCGACTATTACATATCGACTAGTCGACTATCAGGTACAGCTGAACAAACTTTGAATTTGTCAAACGAATTCAAATGGGAGAAAATTTTTCCATAATGGTTAGGAGCGTCCAGGAGCATCTTGAAGCCTATAAATAGAGGTCTTCACTTCAAAAGAATTAACCAACAAGCTCTTAAAAGGATCATATGTTCCATTGTTCTAAAATTATTCTCTCATTGCTCTCATATTGCTTACATATCATACCTTGATTTTCTTCAGTTGTACTTAGCTGTATCATTTCATTACTATCCTTGTTATTATTATGAGTTGAGTGACTAGAGAAGAATCACTTGAGAGATAGGATTTGTATTGAGAAAACAAATCATTTGTCAGGTATAACTTGAGCCGGAAGTCAAGTTGATTGGAAGAGTTCACACTAAACTAAAAGAGGTGTAGTAAAGAGCTTTGACAAAATCCTAAGTGGGAGCTTAGGTAGAGGACGTAGGTCTTTGTACCAAACCTCTATACATATTGTGTTTGCCTCTCTTCTCTACTCTTTTACTTTATATTTCGATTTGTTTTTGTTTTGTCTTGTGAGTTTTAAATTTTCGTTTTGTAGCACTATGCGAAAAGAGTTGGAAAAACTTAAAAGATCTATTCAACCCCCCTCTAGATCGTTTACACTTATATGCCCAATAACTCTGCAAAAATGACACGTGGGTATAAATCTTCAATTCTTTCTTAATGTTTCTTCTTCTTTGACAGATTTGGACATATCATTTTTCTCCTCATTTACCTTAGAATACTCACCTTTGTAACCAACGCCTTGATGATCCCCTTTAACCTTACCGATTTCGATAAACTTTTCTAACTTTTCTATGCCTCCATTCAACATTCTCAATCCCTTTTTAGTACTTACCAATTTCATTCTAACTTCACCAAGCTCATCTGACGTCAACATCAATTTCTTTTCTAACTCCTGGATGGTGTTCTTCATGGAGAGATTCTCTTCCTTCAATCTTTCATTCTTTCTACATATTTTCACCCTTTTTTTGTATTCATAAGCCTCGTAAATGTTCCCCTTTTTGTCATCTAGGCCACTTCCATCACTGTCATAATCTGATATTAGGTCTCGAGATGAGTTTTTTTTTTAAATTTTCGATTTTCCCTCTTTTCTGACTTCAGTTATTTCCTTCTCAGTTACTGTTAAGCAAGTAATTGGACTTTTGCTATGTAAGGCAACCAACGCAGCACTATTTGCTATTTCTTCTTCGCTACCATATTCACTCTCGGAATAATTCTCAATCCAGGTGCATTTGAAAAACTTTCCTTTTCTCTTCTTCAAAGTATTAGCACATTCTAATTGAACGTGCCTGAAGTCTTGACACTCATGACATTTGATTCTCTTCACCTTCTTTTTATCCTTTTGAGTTTTAACCTATAATACCAATCCTTTGCTTCTTTCTTGCTTACCCCTTAAAATATTCGTTTCGAAATTTGTAAGAATTCCAATTACCTTTTCCAATGACATATCATTAATGTCATGGGCCTCCTCTATTGCTACAATTTTCGGAATAAATCTCGAAGGAAGTGATCTCAACATCTTCTTAACTAATTTCATATCGAAATATTTCTTTCCGAGTTGATGTACCTGATTTGCTATATCTCGCAATCTTTCAAGAAAGTCCTCAATGTTTTCATTTTCATCCATCTTCATTTCTTCAAATGTCACAGGTAACATCTGTAATTTTGACGCTATCACAGATTTGGACCCTTCATGAATAGTCTGCAAAGCATCCCACACTTCTTTAGCTAATTCACAGGCTGATATCATTGAGAAGCGTCATTCATCAACAGCACTGAAAATTGCATGCAATGCTTATGAGTTTTCAAGTGCCCTCTCTTCTTCAACTATTGTCCATTCAGATTGATCTTTTAGAACTGTCTCTCCTTTATCATCAGTAATCATCGAATGTGTCCAGCCATATAACATCGAGTTCCATGCTCTTATTCCCTGTGCTTGAATAAAGACCCTCATCCAAGATTTCCATGTAGGATAGTTAGATCTATCCAATAGCGGTGGTTTGGTGATCGATGCACCCTCTTTAGTAGCCATGTTCGCAAAACTAGGATCTGCGCTAACTTGCTACCAAGTTGTGAATCGGTGACCTTGCTCTAATACCAATTGAAAAACCAAATGTGTTAAATGTTTCGCAAACTTTCCATAAACTTTTTTGGCACGAACAAAATAAAACCAAGCAAGAACAAACTAATAAGAACACCAAAAATTTAGTAACGCAGTTCGACATTCCTTGCCTACATCTATCCAGCCCTCACCCAAATTAAATCTTTTACTAAAATACCATAGGTTTACTCAAGGCTTTACGGAGCCTACACCACTCACCCTTGACACTATCTCTCGATCTGACTACCTATGAAAGATTTTCACACCTGATAATACGACTGACTCGTGTCAACCTCGTTAGAGGATTTTTCTAACTACTTTCACTAAAAAACAATCAATAAAAATAACTGAAGTACTTAATCAACTAAGAACTGAAAGACAATATATTTGAGACAAAATAAAGACTTCCCTTATTTATTTCATCTTCTCGAAATAATCCTTCAATTGAAATGATCCATCCCAACTTCAACTGCTTCAATTAAAATATATAGAAGTCTAGACAATGGATGGAGACCTATGGTGTTTTCTCACAAAAACATGGCACATCCCAGATGAAGACGTCTTGAAGAAACTAATAGACCAAACCACTTCACCGTAGCAAACTTTTAGTCACTTCACTATGGCTCTCTTCGCCGCAGCATCTAAATCACCACACACGATATTCAGCTTTCACGTCTCCAACATGCACACCACCATAGTCTTTATTATGTTGACCATTAACGCACACCCACATCCACTCAAAGCTGCACACACATCGCTTACACTTAATCAATACCGCACACACATGGAACAATGATGAAGCCCACACACGGTGGAGATTTACTTCAACAATAATAGGAGACGAGCCAGCCGTATCTTGCTTCTCATGCCATTTTGCAGTTGTAGATTCAAGATAACCACAAATCCTTCACACCATAAGAATAAGAGTCCTACTACACATTTAATTGTAAGACACTTACGTAAGATATACCAAAAGCCCTTATCTTTTATCCAAGGATCCAACAATATACCTCTTAAACACCAACGCAATATGCCACAAGTTTGTCAGAGAGTAGACTTCCATTTTGCATAAGATTCTTTCACATCTTTTAAATCCTACTACTATTAATATCTTATATGTCCAATTAATAAATAATGTCAAAACTAATTATTTAGATATGTAACATATATCCTAACAGACAACAATAGTCATAATAAGATCATGTACAAAACTCAAACCATGTTCTAATATGGTGGTAATACTTAAATTTTAAGGATATGTTTTTATATAAAAATATTAGTGCCTTTTTATGGTTAATAAGTTTAAAATTAGAGAGGACTAACTAAAATTTTAAAAAACTATATTATTTTTAGCTTGAATTTTGAACAAGTTCAAAAAATGTGATATTTTGAAAATTTTTCATTATTCATTACAGAGATGATGATCATTTGTTCTCTCCAGTGGTATCTATTGCATAGTAAGTGACTAATCAAATAATACTAATGTCTTTTTAGAGTTGATATTTCAATTCAAGGTTCAATTAAATGCCTAGAATTTAAATTAATCGAGTTTTAAATTAAAAAGAATTAACTAAAATTAGTTTGGACAAATTTTAACAAATCAATATTATTTTTTTACTCAAACTTTGAACAACAAAAAAATTTGCGTCTGCCTTGATGATATATCTTAATAATGAACTATCAACTATTTTATTATAAACTCAATTTAATAAAGATAAATTAATGTCATTCAAAATACAATAATTGAATTCTTTTTATGAACAAAGTCAAAAGGCATAAAAGCAAAAATTAACAATACAAAGGACAAGAATAGCTTCATCCTTTCTTGGAGATCAGTGGAATGAGACTGATTCACCTTGGTTATAATCTACTATGTTCCGAACCTGAATTTTGCAGTTTGAACAAGAACGGGAAGGCTTTTCATCAACTCCAATGTTCAGTTACCGACAGAGTTCACCTACGTACAACAAAAGCTGCCAAGAAACTCTAATCATTATCGGTAATATCAACTTGGCATATCCTGACAAGTTGGAGCTCCAAAGATACCAGCTCGATCAGGTGTTAAAAGATGCTTCAGA
>JAOSBN010071228.1:0-13107 GCA_027563595.1 Erythroxylum suave | reverse complement strand
AGTGACAAAAGTGCACGATTTTGGCATGGTGGAGCTTCTACATGAAGAGACTGGAGCTAAGCTCAAGGTTAATGGACGTCTCTTGAAGCTTTACCATGAGAACCAGAAACCTTCGTAAATCTCAGGTTGTTTCTTTCCTTCACTTCTTTACTTACTTTTTTCTTATGATTGTTTATGACATGTTTGGTGCATTAGTTTGTTGACTAAGTGTGGGGGAGACACTAACCCAGTAGGAAAAGTAGCTTAGTTTTTAATTTGATAGTAATTTTCAGTTCAATAATTCCCCCTTTTACTTCTGCTTGTTGCCTTCATTTTTCTTTGCTTAATCATTCTAAAGCATGCTATATATATTCAAGTTTGGAGAAGTTGCGTATTGTTGATTGTGCTTTAATTCTTTCAATATTACGTACAATATTGTGTTTAAGTGTGGTGGATGTTTCAATTTGCCATTCTTGTTGTACATTGTGCATCATTTTCAGCCATTTAATTGCTTGTCCAAGTCAACTGCGCATCATGTCAGATTTTAAACTTGGTGATTGTTTTTCGCGGCGGCACACTCTGTCTTCACTGCAGCAACGTGCAGACTTGGTTCTTTTCACCTCGATGAATTCTTTCTTCGTCGCGGCAAGGTTTGCATATTGAATATTTCTTTGTGGTGAACTCTCAGTTTCTCTGCGGCGTCATTCTATTATTCAACAATTCTCCCTAATTAGATTCTTGTCACTCTTATATCTCAAAGATTTTATAAGTTTCAAAGGGGTCCCTGTGTTTTTGAAAATACCTTCTATTCTTCAAATGATCGTCGATTTTTGGCTAATTTCATTTTCAATGTTTTCAACACAAAGTAAGTGAGGGTATGCTAACAATGTAGCACTTTATGTTTTTAAATCTTGAGATTGTTAATTGAGATATTAACCTTGTTGGAAGGATATTTGGGCCTGAATTCTTTCATTGTTGTGTGTATCTGTTTAATTTCATATCTCTCTAGAACTTGTTTCAATTCTTAACCAAAGCTTGATGAACTAGAATTTTGTTAACATGATAGATGCATTCTTTCAAAACCTTGTTGACCCAATCGCAAACCCCATAAACACTTATCTATTGCTAGCCCCTTAAGCCATATTTTTGAGTACATGCACACATCTTCTTACGGTGTCAATATTTTATTTCTCATTCTCTTCTAGTTATCTCAAGAAATCGGTTATTGAGAAAAATCTTTAAAAAACAAAAAACAAAAAAATTCTCAGAAGAAAATATTCTCATTTAAAAAATATATATATATTATCAAAAGAAAATATTCTTAAAAAAATGTTTTCGTTTGTGTAAATATTGTCTTATAGTTGACATTTATTTCATACTTGTGGTGCATGTACTCATATTTTTCTTTCCTCTTTCATCTATTCCATCCATTTCATCTAGCCTTTCGTGCATTACAACCTTGAAAAGTCCTTTTGATTTTCGAAATTATAGTTCTTGTAATGGAGAGGTAAAACTATCATAAGCTTATGGTAGAGAATGGACTAAGCAGATTTTAGAGTAAAAGTATCACCAAAATAACAAGTGAGATGAGAGCAAATACCTTGCCTTGAGTGAAATCTCTTTTGCTTAATCTTTTGGATTAAATTCTTATAGTGTTTATTTTCATGGCATTCTTTCAGTCTGCTTTGATTGATTTCTGAGAAAGTGATTTTTACCAATTTCCTACTCTTATTTTAAGCGTGGTCGGGATTTTCTTTTGGATTAAAGTCTCTTTGACTCTTATAAACTTTGTCTAGGAGTACAAAGGTCTAAGTGTGGGGGAATTTGATTGAGCCTAAGTTTATTACATAAATTGGCGACATTTCATGACTTTTACTACACTTCTTGGCTCCTATTTTTAGTTTTTATGCTTAATTTGATTCTTGAGTGTTTACCTTTATTTTATGTAGTTTGAGAGTAAAATTTGTCAACAATCAGTATTAATTGTACTAATTAATTTTTTTGAACAATTGATACTACAAACTACCATTTGTTCATTGTAGGGGACTCAAGGAGAAGAGACTCAATAAGATATAGAGTCAAGGAAAGGTTGAAGTCAAGTCAACAAGTGAACAGGTGCAACAGGAATTCGCCGCGGCGAAGTATGAAGAATTCCAAGCAGAACTTTCGGGAAAAGTTAGCCACGATGAAAATTAATTCTGTCGTCGCGGCAAAAGACCAACAATGCAGATAAAACTTTTGGGAAAAGTTTGTTGTGGCAAAATTATTTGTTGCCACGACAAACCTTTGAATACCCCAACCATTTTCAAAATTTTACCCACTGTGCAACCCGATTAATAACCCATTTCTTTTAAAAACCTACCTTTTTAGGTTAAGAGGGAGCCGACACAGTAAGAAGGAAACAACACTCTCACTCTCTAAAACCTTCGAACACTCCATCACCCACTCTCCTCCACTTCACCGTCAACTCCTCCACCGATATCTACTACCATGGATGCTTCCAGTGGGTTCCCGGTTGTGAATTCTCCTCGAGTAATGCTTAGCTAAGCACATCTTTCCTCTTGAAAATGTAGCAACGGATAGAGTTTAATAGGCTTCAAAGGGGAGTAGTTTATTTCGTGTTCAGCTACATTGTTATGAATGCCTAGGTTTAGGATTAGTAATTTGTAGTTGAATATTCTTGATTAGAGTTTAATCAAGTATTGGACATGCAATGTGTTATTGGGATTTGTTGATTTAGAACTTGGAACTTAAATATACGAAGTCTCATATATGTGTATTTGTGATTTGGTTAATTCTCTTTTATCTGCCTAGTTATGTTTGATATTGAGATGATTCTAGATCCCAAAATGACTTATTGCTTTGACTTACCCACTGCACACACTAAGAGCATTCAACAAGGTTTTAAGAAATGGAGTTCATTGATTAAAACCTTGGACTTAAAGAGTTTTTTAAGGTTTACCATTTGAAACTTAATGATTCACCCCCATAAAATTCATTTTGAACTATGATAGCCAAAGCTCATTTTCAAGAGGATAATATCATCATTTGATCTTTGTTTTCATTGTATCGCTTTTCTATTCCTGAAATCCAAAAATACTTTTCATTACATTTTCTTACAATTCGCTTACTTTTGTCCAAATTTCCAAAGACTTAAACCCCCTCTTCCTTGCTAATTTTGTTTGCATATCATGACATTAGGCTAGCTTAGTTCCATTCATCAGGTTTCGATTAAGTGAAACGACCCGAGGTTGCATTCTATACTGCAATAATTGGAATTAAAAAATTTTTATTTGACCTCCGAGGGTAAGAACAAAAGGGCTCAAATCATAGACTTTTTAGAAGTTGAAGCAATGGTCACTTCAACTATTCTCTGAATTTTAACACCACCGCTATCTCCTGTTGCTTTATCACATATAGAACTATTTTCACCAATTTTACCTCATTGGCTATGTTCAAATGTTGAAGTAACTAAAGATTATGTTATTTCACTTAGCTCAATCACTTTAGCGCCACTGCTTTGCCTATTGTTTTATCACACATAGAACCATTTTCACCAGTTTTACCTCGGTAGCTTTGTTTAGATGTTGAAGCAGCTGGAGATTGTGCTATTTTACTTAGCTTAGTCACTTTAACATGACTACTTTCCTCTGTAGCTTTATCACAGATAAAACCATTTTCACCGATTTCACCTAAAGAAGCTACTTGCTGGCTTGGGATAACTTCATTCATCTTTGCTTTTCCATCTTGATTGTTTTATGGGAAATTTGGTAGTTGCTAACTGTCACTACAAACCTCAACATTGATTTTCTTTAGAATCCACCTCTTCGTTTGTTTTATATTTAGCCTTCACAGGTAAGATAGAAAAATGGAGTCCTCTACCTTCTCTCCACTGGTATTAAATCTCATAATAGGAATACAATCTGACATAATTTTCTTATGCTCAACTTCAATGCGTACCTTGCATAACCCTCCTTTTTTATGTTTGCAGTGTTTTCATCTAACACAAGAGGTGTTCCATTGAAACTTGATAAATAACTCAAGCACTCTGATGACTAAAATTTAAGAGGGATTTTATGCAAGTTTGCTTAGATAGGTATGGAATTAAATTAATTTTGTTCTTGTCCAGCTTAAAACCCATCTCCCATTTCCTTAAGAGCATAGGCTTACCCTGAATGTGACATGGCTCCATATCCATAAGCTTGCCTATCATTTCCTATGAAGAAAATCAAAATATAAACTAGTCGTCTTCAATTATTAGTGTATATTACAATCCCCATTTCTTCCAATTAGTCTACCCAATGTTGGTAAACTGGATAAGCTATCCTCTTCTCCAGGAAGTATCCTATAAGAGCTATTTTCCATTTGCTAGCACCCTGCAGTAAAACTTTAGACGGGGGGAGAAAAGGCCATCTGTCAAACCAGCAACATACCGCAACTTGTCAAATGTGTCGAGATCTCCCACCACTCGACTCCAAGATGCTTACCTGACTTCTGGGGGTAATAAAAACCATTTAAAAATGGTTTTCATAAGTTTTAATTTTAAATGATGAAAGTGTTTCTACAAGTCGAACAATGGAAAGACAATTGCAATGTACTTTTAGCAAAATTTGCCTTTTCTTTTACTAACTACAGAATACCACTACCAACCAACCCAATAGGTTATTCAAAAATGAAAGTTAATATTAGAAAAATTATATATGCATAAAGGATTTTAGAAACCAACAATATGTGAAAAGTAATAGTAAAATATATCATCTCCATTACACTATTAAACTTTTATCAGCTAAATCAATTAATTGGTTCAACTTTTATTCAATTTAACCATTGATTTAATTTTTTTACACAATGATATGATTTATATTTTTTATTTTTAGCATAACTTTAAGAGCCAAATCTACCGATTCCCTTATGATTTAACATCTTTTCAATTTATTCTCTATGCTTTAAAAATTTATGTTACTCCCCTCTAGAAATTATCAAACACATTCTACATTTCCATGTGCCCATTGAATAAAATATCAAAAAAGTTTATAACATTTTACTCCTGTGGGATTTAATAGTTAAAGTTAACTTTTATAATTTAAAATTTGCATTTATTCTTTGACGATATTAGGAAATTACATAATTTTTTATTACTAAAATAAATTTGAGACATAATTCATGTTATTTTAATAGTTATAGTAGAAATTATATTAAATTATTAATTTTAATTAATAATTTCTAAAATAAAAATTGAATTATGTGTAATTTTTAATAATTTAGTCTTCAACGTTCAAATAATAAATATATAACAAAATATTTTAATTTTAAAATATAAATATAATAGGTATAAATTGAAGAGTTAATTGAGGATGATAATTAATCAAGTTAAAAAATTAATAAGGATGATAAAGAAACTTTTCAAAATAAAATGATGAAGCAGAACTATATTTTTAAAACATTGAAGAATTTAATTAATAAATTAATCAATATTTGCAAATTTATCAAATAAAATATAAATATAAATAATTTGGCATTACTATCATCATATTAATTAATTTTTTATTGTATTGGAATTTTTAAAATTTAAAATATAGTTTGCTTGTTTTAATATTTTTCTTTTTCAATTAAAATGTAATTTATATTAATAAAAATAAATATATATTTATTGCCTTCTTCCATATAGGTGATCTTATTTTTAGTTACCGTCACCTCATTTTATATTTATTGTATTAATTACGTAAAAATTGGAAGTATTTCTATGAACAGTTTCTCAAAACAAAAAAAGACTAATAAAATAGGATAATAATTTACTAAACCCTAAGCACGTTGTCAATGAACTAACAAACATAAGACTTCTCACAACGAACTCTTAAAACAATTCTATTTTATTTCCTGAAGTCTTGGACAATTTTTCCGTAAAGGAGAGCATTGTGAATTTTGTTTGTCACTAGTACAACATTTCTTCAATGGACTTGTCATTGTCGAATCCTCCCTATTTTTTGGATGGAGTTGTGGAAGTATATATTATCTGATAAGATCGATAGGAATTGAAGACGTGGGGTGGTGATAATTTTTCAAATCATAAAAGAGTAAATATAAGGGGGTATTTGTTTCCATTCTTATTTTTATTTTTTTGTTTTGTTTTCAAATTCAATAAAAAAAACTTGTTTGTTTGAGTTTTTAGTTTTTGTTTCTAATTTTGGATTTTCCCAATTTTCAAAATTTATGAAAATCATAAGAAGTAGTTTTAGTTTTTAGTTGCTATTTTTTTAAAACCCTTAACAGTATTGTTAAACAGATATTGATTTGAATGTCCATAAATGGGTAAACTTGCTAGAAATAGTAAAAGGTACAATTCCTCTACTCAATTGTCTTACATTGATGGATTTAAAGTGATTAGGTAAGAGTTGTAGTTTCATTAATGAAAGGGACAAGAAAAAATTTAGTTCAATATACCCTATCATCTCATCGTGCTAGCTCCTGACAGACAAATCTATCTTTCAAATGTTATTGGCCTCATCCTACTAAATAGTAAGCGTATTATTTTTAGACCAGGTTGTAAGATACGATCAAATCACAACATAAAACCATGATCTATCATGTCAGATTATCAAGTGTAACTAGATAGCAGAAGCGTACAGAGTAATCACATATAGGATATTACAGTTTGTGTTGATCTTCCAAGAGATGTCTTTTCGTTGTTTTTTCTTTTCTCTTGATAGGATTAAAGAAAGAGAAAACCCTTAAGTCTTTCTTGGGGACCATAACCATATATTCATATGCTTAGTGTCAATTACCAATTTGCCCATCATAAATTAGAAATATAACATTGAGGTTTCTACACATATCTTGGGCCATACTTTAATTAGACGATTGGGACCTAATAACCCAAAACTTTAGTAGATCACTTTTATTTGGGTCATACCTTATAATAGCCCATGACATTTAATTATACAGATATGTAAGTCCACCCAAAAAATAAATCCAACAATCTCCCACTTGGACTACATATATATAATTTCTTATAATTATATGTCATGATAAACCTTATGAGCTCAAAATGGCTATTATTGTTTAATCATCTTTAAACAATCTGGTCTATTAATCATATCAAAGTAGGATTAAAGGGATCTTCATGACAATCATCGTGACCAAACTTATTAATTAAATCAAAGACATAGATCAAGTATGGATGTGTAGCATGGAAATTTCATCTTTAACATGCCTATTTCCAATTGGTCCTCCTTTATTCCTTAATGAGATCAAGCCGAGTGAAATCAAAGTGTAAATTCACAAAAAAAAATTATGCTGAAATACCAAATCATACAAATCTGTAAGACATGTATGTAACCATAAATTTATACAAACTTCCACTAAATCAACATGCCATCAAATGTAAAAACACCTATATAAGCTGTGTGCTCATGAAAGACCTTGGGTGGTAAATATTTAGTCAATGGATCCGCAATCATGGAGTTTTTTTCAATATGTTCTATAGTTATCTGACCAGTCTGAATTCTTTCTTTAACCACTAGGAACTTGATGTCAATTTGTTTTGACTTTGAATAACTCTTAGCCATATGCCATGATTAGATGCCCTATAACATGCTATAAGCTCAGCTGCAAGAAGCTATGAGTGTTTGTTTAACACTCTTCCAAGAAACAACAACTCCAACAAGCATATAGATACAGCCTGAAGTGGATTTATGACTTTTTTGGCATCTCGCAAAATTGAAATCAAAATACTCAGTGATCTCTAACTGATTCGATCTCCTATATGTGAGCATGTAATCTTTTGTTCTCTTGAGATATCACATAATCCTCTTGGCAGCTTTCCAATGATCCAGTCCAGGATTGCTTAAATATCTGCCTAACATTCTGCGTACATACTTTAGCATACATTAGACTCCCTATGGCTAAAGCATAAGGAATCTTCTACATTTCTTTAGTTTCTAAATCATTCTTAGGGCGTTGACTGAGATTAAATTTGTCCCCTTTAGCTATAAGGGTATCACCTGGTTTAGAATCCTACATGCCAAATCTCTTAAATACCTTCTCGATATAGCTCTTTTGTGATAACCCAAGAATACCTCGAGAGTGATCTTGATGTATATGAATTTCTAATACAAAAGATGCTTCACCAAGATCTTTCATTTTATAATTCTTTGATAGAAATTTCTTGGTTTCATGCAATAAGTCTATATCGTTGCTGGCACGTAGTATGTCATCAACATATAAAACCAGAAAGTATACTTACTCCCACTGAACTTATGGTATACACAGTCATCAACCAGATTCATCAACTAAACAAGATGACAACCTGATGAGACTTGTAATACCATTGACGAGAAGCTTACTTAAGTCTATAAATGGATTTCTTTAATTTGCAAACCATTTGCTTTGCATCTTTGGAAACAAAGCTTTTAGGTTGCTCTATATAAATTATTTCATCAATGTCTCCATTGAAAAATGTCATCTTATCTAACTGATGTAACTCAAGATCAAAATGTTCTACAAGTGCCATTATAATCCTAAAGGAATCTTTCGAAGATACCAGTGAGAAAGTTTATTTATAATCGATACCTTCTTTCTGAGTCAAACCCTTGACGACAAGATGAGCCTTCTATCTTTCTACATTGCCTTTTGAGTCCCTTTTCGTCTTAAATATCTATTTGCAACCAATGGGTTTCATACCTTTGGGAAATGAAACAAGATCCCAAATGTCATTGTCTCTCATGGACATAATTTCCTCATCCATCGCATCAATCCACTTTTGAGAATTAGAACTTTCAGTGGCTTCATGGAAGTTGATTGGATCATCTTCTACCATGCCAATGTCCATATTATGTTCTTGGAGAAAGACAATATAATCATCTGGAATTGCATTTCTCCTTTCTCTAGTGGATCTCCTGAATAGCACTTATTCTTGAGGTTATTAAGTTTGTCCCATAGGTATATTCAATTGATCGTGAATAGGAAGATTTTTGACATTGTCTTATTGTTATGAAGTTCCTTCTTGAACAACGTTAGGAATAATATCTTGATCATGGTCAATATCAATTGTAGGAAGAAAACAAATTCCTCTTCAAAGATAAAGTCTCTATCCTTATTCTTATTTCCCCTTTTAAACTTAACATTATAAAAATTCTTGTATTTCCCATCTTAAAAAAGGATTTATTTATGGTATCATAAAATTTATACCCCTTTGATCTTTCAAACTATCCCTTGCCTCAACCGGACAACCCTAAATGTTAAAGTGATTTAAACTAGGCTTTTTGCGTGTCCATAATTCATAATGGGTTTTAGTTATTACCTTAGTTGAAACTCTGTTAAGAATATAAGATGTGTGGTCTTTAATGCCTCTCCTTAGAGCAAATCTGGTAGGATAGTGCGAACAATCATACTCCTTTCCATATCCTTAAATGTTTTGTTTCACCTCTCATCAACACTGTTCATGCTAGGATTCCCTAATATAGTATACAGTGGGACGATACCTTATTCCTCCAGGAATTTGGCAAATGGTCCTGGACATTGTTCACTAGAACTGTCATATCTACCATAATATTCACCACCGTGCCCAGATTTGACACTTTTAATCCTTTTGCCAAGTTGCTTTTCAACTTCACCTTTAAAAACTTTAAACATATCCAGTGCCTATGAATTCTCATGAATGAGATAAAGGTACCCATAACGTGAATAATTATCTATGAACGTAATAAAATACCTTTGAGCATTCTAAATAGGTGTACGAAATGACCCACAAATATATGTATGTATTAGTTCTAAGACGTCTGAAGATCTTTTAGCACCCAATCTCTTTATGTTTGTCTGCTTCCCCTTAATACACTCAATACAAACTTCAAAATTTTGATATATCAAGTAGATCAAGAATTCCATTTAATATAAGCCTTTCCATTCTTTGTTTAGATATATTCCCTAAACGCTTATGCCATAATGAAGCAGAATTGTCATTTGTCAATTTTCTTTTAGTACCTCATGAATTAACATGCAAGGATTCATTAGATGAGGCATTTGTATCAAGCAAATAAAGGTTATCAATTCTAGATAAAGAACCTGAACCAATAAGTTTTGAATCCTAAAAAAAGACTAAATTGTCCATTTCTAAAAGAACAATAATAACCAGCATTGTCCAAAATGGAAATAGAAACCAAATTCTGCCTAAAAGATAGCATAAGTCTTTCAAATCCAAATAATTTCCAGTCTTTAATGATAACCTACAAGTCCCTACTACCTCAACTTCAATTGTCATTCTATCACCCGCATAGATGTACTTTTCACCGTCACTGGGCTTTCGGCAGCTCAGGTAGCCCTACATGGACATATTCAACAAGTGTGTCTAGGTACTGAAATTAAATTGACCTCAGAACAAACCAAAGAAAGAAGTTTACCTTTCTTTACATACTAAGCATGATACTTGGGACTCTCCTTTTTCATGTGAGAAGTACTTTCACAAAAGTAGCAACTAAAGTCCTTAGTATGTTGTTTTGATTCCTTATGTTGCTTCTTTTGTGGTGCTTTACCTACAACTTCCTTATCTTTCTTTCTTTTCTTGATATTGCCCTTAGAATTGGATGCCAAATGAGCACTTTCAACCTTCTCTTGCTTTAATCTCTCTTCTTCTTATACACAATGTGAAATGAGCTAATTAAGAGTCCATCTCTCCTTTTGACAGTTATAACTAACCTTAAATTAACTAAATTGTGTGGAAAGAGAGATCAAAACCAGATGTACAAGCAAGTCTTTTGACAACTCTAACTTTAGTACCTTTAGTTTGGAAGCAATATGAGAAATTTCTAAAATGTACTCTCTGATGCTCCCATTGCCTTTACACCTTATGGAAACAAGTTTTTTAAAAGTAACACTTATTTCCACCTTTTCATTTGTAGCAAAACACTATTCAAAGTCCTTAAAGAAAAATTTGGCATCCTTTTCTTCAGACATGGTGCCCCTGAATGTTTCCAGAATTGCATGTTTCATGATCATAAGGCTCATACGGTTTGAGTGTTCCCATCTTTCCCAGTCCCTCTTTTCATCAAAGGAACTTACATCCGTAAGGGTCGGGGTCACTCAATCCGAAGAGTAAGATCTAAATCCATGTAGCTAAGAATAATTATAACATTCTCCTTCCAAATATAATGTTCTCCTTCCAAATCTTAAAGTTTGTGCCATTCAACATAGGAGTAGAGTTGATGTTGGTAGATATAAAAGCAGCAGATGTATTAACTGAATTGAGAACAAAACAAACAAGATAAGCTCACAATTAACATCCTAATGCTTTATAATTAATACATTCAAATAATGGCAATCCCATCATAAGATACCTAACATAACATTAAGATTTAGTATTTGGACAAAAATATCAATTTGTAAGTGGTACTCTTGTTGTAATGATCAAATATTGACAATAAATTCTTGCACAATTCAGTGAATTCAGGGTGAGCTAAAAATGTTAAAAGAACAAATGGTCCCTCAATGAGCTCATTTCTCATTGTGAGCAAAAAGAAGACAAAGTAAAGCAAGAAAAGACTAAGAGTGCTCATTTAACCACATCGTCCAAAGAAAAGGGCAAGAAAATAAAGAAGAGTAAGGAACTTCTAGGTTCCAATTATGTACAAAAGAAATAAAAGAAATGACATAATAAGGAATTTACCATTACTTCAGTAAGAGTACAAACTGCAAGTATAGGGAATGTACCTAATATCACGATTGACATATAAGGAAAGGTATGTCTCTCACTTTGGATTCTTTTGAGGTTAATTTAGCTTTAGTGGAGACACACTTGGAAGATAGACTTTGGTGTTACTACTCATATAAGTGTGTATATGCAAGGTTGCTTGAGTTATCAAATACCAAGTGATGATGAAAGATACATCTTTATAGATGATAGCAAGTAGGAGGAAGTGGAAGCAATAGGGACATTTTGATTATTGTTAGGAACTAGATGTCATTTAAATTTGGAAGAGACTTATCTTACTATCCTTTAGACAAATTTTAGTTTCTGTTTTTGGTTTGAACAAAATTGGTTACTTTTATTTATTTGGAAAAGAAAATTTAGCCTTTTCAAAATTCAAATCTTATTATTACCAATTCCTTAATGTTAAATGATAAACTTTATATACTTGATAATATTAAATGATAACATTTATATACTTGATACTATTAATTCATATAATGAATTTTTGCACACTAGTGCACAAGGTTTTAAAAGAAAATTAACCAATGGGAATTATTTTTCTCTATGGCACAAGTGTTTAATTCATATCTCCAAAAGGATAATTGAAAGTCTCGTGTCTAATAAAATTTTCTATCCCCTTGATTTTACAATTTTTGATGTGTGCCTGGACTATATAAAGGGGAATAGATAAACCACAAAAGATGACTTTCCAATAAAGCTACAAACATCTTAGATCTAATACATATAGATTTATGTAGGTCATTATCGATGTCATATTTGAATGGTCAACAATATTTTATCACATTTATAAATGACTACTCAAGATACTGTTAACTATATCTTATTAACGAGAAATCACCATATGTGGATGTGTTCAAAAATTTAAGGTTAAAGTTGAAACTCAACTTAGCAAAAGGATAAAGTGCATTAAATCTAAACATGGTGGAGAATATTATAGTAGATATGCTGGTTTAAGTGAACAATGTTCAGGACAGACCTAGAGGAATGTGAAACTGTCCCACAGTACACTTTGCCAAGCACTCTTAAAATGAAAGATGTTGCTGAAAGACGAAACATAGCACTTAAGGATATGGTAAGGGGTATGATTTCTTATACCACTTTACTAGAATTCCTCTAGGTGAGGCACTAAAGACCGTAGCTTACTTAATAGAGTTCTAACTAAAATAGCTACTAAAATCCCTTATAAATTATGGATAGACAAGAAACCTAGCTTAAACCATTTATATAGTTAAGGTTATATAGAAGAGGTTAAGCCATATAGTCTAAATGATAAAAAACTAGACTCAAGAATTGTTAGCTTTTTATTGGATATTCTAAAAAGTCCATAAGTTTTAAGTTTTATAATCCCATTATCAAAGGAATATTTAAGAGAGGGAATGTCTAGTTCTTTAAGGAAGTTGAGTTGGGGGGGTGGAGTCGGGGGTGGG
>JAOSBN010071217.1:0-13107 GCA_027563595.1 Erythroxylum suave | reverse complement strand
ACGAATTAGGAGTCAGCAAATGCATAAATACTTAAGAAAGCAGGGCTAATTCATAGTATAAATCTGGTTCAATCAATGACTCTCTTATGTGAAAGACCCATGTAACTGTTGCTTTTCATTCTTGCTTTTCTTATTCTTCTCTATGAAACCTTTCTTCTTCTCATCTTCTTTATTCTTCTCCATTTCCACTATTTTGCTCCACCCACCACCATACACGTTAAACCATGATTTTATCTTTCAATTGCTACCCCCACCTAGTTATCTCCTTCCTTTACTACAAGAAAACCCAACCTAATCCACCCTAGAAAGTTGATGATTATGTGATGCTTGGGAGCTAGGTTCACGTGATTTGAACAGGATTTGGGGCTAAAACAAATGGATTAATGATCTTTATAGTTATGCTAAATAGAAATATTATGATGATGGGTCAAAGATAGCATGATCATGTAGTGGTGGTTGAAAGTGATGGTAAGTGAATGAATAAATAAGTATATCTAGGTCATATTTCCATTTATATGATGAGTGATAAATTATGAGTTGTATTAAAGATGATTTTGAGATGGATTGATAGTGTAACTTGATGAATGAGTGATGAGCATTGAAGAATGAATATGTGTGTGTTTATGATCTATTTTTAGGAGTATGAAAACCTTGATCTATAAGTTATTATGTATATGAAATAATTTGATAATTAAAGGTATAATGAAGGTTAAAATTTTTCTTAACAAAGATGTTTATGTGATGTGTTGAAATGAGGGGAATTAAAAGGACAAATTAGAAGAGGAATGAACTGAAGTAGAACATGCATATGTATTTTGACAATATTTTGATCTGTAGTTATCAAAATCAGATGGATTTTGATTTAAGCAAAACTAGAGCCATATGGCTACAATTTTTGTGAAGTAATTGAATTTGAATTATATCCTTATGGGTCTTCAAATTTAGCTTGAAGTTGAGTTCTGGCATAGGCTGTAGCACTACCCTTGACTGAAATTGAGTCCTATTTTTATCGAATAAATTTTACTGATGTAGGCCAAATAAAATAGAGTTTTCTTCAGAAAAGTTGTAGCTTATTCTCTTGTCTTTCTATTGGTATAATTTTTGTAATTTTTGGATATCTGAATTGAGAGATATGACTTTTACAAGTTGGAGTTCACTAATTCTCCAATCATGCACTAGCCAAAATTTTGAACGTGCACAGTCTGTGGTATTTTGAGCATAAATCATGGAATCATGAACCAAATTGAATGATGCTTCTTTCATTTGAATCTTAACACATATAGGAACATTTTTTTAGAAGAATGTATGGCCTAAATACCTCATTTTCTATGTCAAAATGGCCATGGAAAACAGACCCGAAAATATGTCTTTTAAAAAATTGAAAAAACAAAAATTGAAGGAAGTGGATGGCGAACTTTCGGTTCACTCATCCCTTAATTGTGGGAATGGGTTAAACATTAAAAAAATGCATCTTTTAAGTATGGTTTTGACAAGAAAATGGTTAGGTACTTTTCTATGAAGCTTTAGGGCTTGAATGAAGCTTGAATTGAACCTAGAATAATGCTTGAACAAGTAAATAAATGAGTGATATGTTTAGGATGATGATTGAGGATATAAATTTAAGAATGAACTATTATACTTTAGGTGTTCAAATCTGGAAAATTGGTGATGATATAAGAATGAAAGGGGTCCTATGATGGCTAAAGTGATTCAAGAAGATGAATGTTGTGTATTAAGTAAAGATGATTGATAAAATGGATGTTTTGTGATCTTTAATGCTTTAATAACCTTAGTGAATGATAAAATGATGAACTTAGAATAATCTTGTACAATTAAGGTGTAAACCTAAGTTAAATTTAGATATATTTGAGTTATTAAATGTGAATGATCTTGAGATGTGAATTTAGGAAATATATTCGGAATTGTCATTGAACATAAATCATACATAACACATACATATGTGCATAAATGAGTACTTTTGTGATAGGTGCAAAGAAGTAATGTGTAAATATGTGATTGCTTATTATAGGGGAGCAACTAGATCGAGCACATCTAGACATTGTTGTGACATATAGGAAATAAGCTATCTAAAGTAAACTATGAGTAACCTAAGATGGTCTCACATTGAATTATTGTTTGTTTGCATTCTGTATTGAATTATTATGTGAATGTGATTGTATTGATTCCGGACAATTGATTGTCCAAGAAGTTCTATCTTTGGGACTGTATTGGAAGTGCTACCTGAATGTAAATATGATTGACTATTTGTTCTCAACTTTAATGTTGAATTCCAGACTAAAAGTCCAGTGACAAATGTGAGTAAGAAAGACTGTGAATGTTACTGAATGAGTGTAATCATTGAATATGCATGATGCATTTTATTACATGAATGCATGAAATGTAAAGGAATTTGTTACAGTAGTTGCCAGTGAAAAAGAGCTTAAAGCTCATACTATGTTAAGAGCTAAAGGCTCACTACGTAAAATGAGCTCTGTATCCCCAACGGATAAGGGACAGTATTAATGATTGGATAAGGGACATTATTAATGGATACGGGACAGTGAAAAAGACACTCAGTCATGACAATAAAATAAAAATTTGTGAGTCTCATGAACATTGCATATACACATGAATTATATAATTTGAATAATTGCAACTGAAATGTGAAATCAAATTGATTGAGAAATGCGAAAGTTTATGACTAAGGATGTTACTATATGTTGATACATGAAATTGTGTGAATTATGCGAATGTATGAATGGTTATGACGTATGTGATATGAGTGAACCATCGAGGATAGTTACTCAACTGAGTTTGTAAAACTCACCAAAATATCTTGTTGACTTTTTATGTACGAGAGTGTCGACTTAGCTGCTAATACAGCATAGAAGGGATCTAGTACAACTTTTTGGTAGACAACATGGCTCAGAGATTGGTCAGCTGGAACTTAGGGTTTAAATAAATTTTTGTATATTTCCTCATATATGTAGCATATTTTGTATACGGAGATGTGAACTCTGATTAGTTTTTTTATATTTCCTCATGTATGTAGCATACTCTGTGCACATATGGATGTTAATGTAAAGCTAGAATGTATATATTGTGTATGAACTGGAATAAAAGGAATTTTTGGGTTTTAGAAATTTTGATATTTATGTTTTAATTTATGATGCCATGCAATATGTGAAAGTGATAAAGTTAGCACGTCATTTCCGACGGGCATGTGTACAGACATCTAACGGGTGTATGTGTATGCGTCGGATGGGAGTTAGGTTTTACAATAGGTGGTAACAGAGCATGGTTGGCATCCATAGGGATATATAGGAATGTTAAGTATGAAATACTATGAGAATTTTGAACAATAATTAAAGTTATTATCTATTATAGGTCATCCACCATAGGCGATCAAGTGGGTAAATTAGTTGACCTAGGATCAGTAGGAGCTTGTAAGGAGTCGTCTGTGTCTCCACCTGAGGCAATTCCTCCCCGAATTCCTAAGAGAAGAGAAAGGAGATACGACAAGCTATGAAAGAAGGGGCCTGTGGACTTCTATGGAAGTGTAGATCCTACAAAGGCCGAGGGATGGCTAGAAAGGATAGAGAGAGTATTCGACCAAATGGATTGTGAGTCCGACGAGAGGTTCGATTATATTGTTTCTTTGCTACAAGGCCCAGCTTACTAGTGGTGGAAAATTATTCCAGACGGTATCAGTAGGCCTTGTAACCTTAGGTGGGAAGACTTTTTAAGAGTCTTCAAAGAGAACTATGTGACGAAAGTCTACCTAGATAGAAATATGAAGGAGTTTATGGATTTGAAGAAGGGTAGTTTATCAGTAGCAGAGTATGAGATTAGATTCAACGAGTTAATAGGATATGCTACTTCCTTGGTTCCTACTGAGGAAGACAAGTGTAGGACATTCGAAGACAGGTTGAACATGAAGATTTGGACAAGGTTAGCGATCTCTAACCTAGGTAGTTTTTTCGAACTATTAGCTGCCAAAATCCTAATCGAGCAATTGTTGAATGGCAGTCAGTCTGAGTATAGATTAGAGTCCAGATTAAAGAGGCCCGGTGAATGTCAGAGTGGTTCTAGTAAAAGGCCTAAGAAACGTCAAAATCGAGGTTTTAGACCACCAACTAAATCAAGACAGTCGAGGCTCAGACAGAGGGATATCTTCATACAGTCTAGTAGTGGAAAAGGTGTAGTATCAGGACAATTACTGAATTATGAGCATTGTGGGAAGAGGCATAGTAATGAATGATGGAAGTTGACAGGAGCTTGCCTTTGATGCGGCTCACTTCAGCATCAGATTAGGGATTCTTCTGTTATATATGGAGCACAGTCTAGTAGGAGAGGCGGAGCAATAATGGAAACTACGGTCTAATAAAGTCGAGCCAATGAGTCTGGATAGAGCGGCCTTGGTAGAGACAGAATGAGTTCTGGGAGTGCTACTGGTAGGACTGAGGTGCGTAGCACCCAACCGCAATCTTAGGCCCCAGTATATGCTATGATGAGGTAGGAGGCTTAGGATTCTCTAGATGTCATTATAGGTGTTCTATTTATATTTACTTTTGAGGCTTTTACATTGCTAGATCCTAGATTTATTCATTCTTTTATCACACCGCATCTAGAATCTAGATTGCATTGTGATAGAGAACTATTGAAACAAGGATTAGACATGAGTACACCAATAGGTAGTCCTACAGTAATAGGAGAAGCCTGCAAGAGGTGCTTGATTCAAATTGATCAGGAAGAATTGGAGGAAGATTTAATTGTACTACAGTTAAGGGAGATAGATATTATCCTAGGCATAGATTGGCTTACTGCTCATAGGGCTATTATGAACTACTACATTAAGAAGGTAATATTAGAATCTCCTAATTAGCCGAGATTAGTATTCAGAGATATTAGTTAAGCAATGCTAATTAGACTTATCTCATTCTTGAGTGCATTGAGATTGATTAGAGGAGGATATTGTTAAGTCAAGAAGACTTCACTTCTTCTACTGATTTTGATGAAAGTCAGTAATAATAATAAAATAAGTGTGTGAATTGTTTTGATAAATTTGTTAAGTACACATATAAATGTAAGTGGCACAAATCATCAAATATAGATGATACTTAAGTAAAAGCTTAATAAGATGAAGCATCTAAGATGGGTCAGACAAAGTGAATAAGTTAGACGAAGTAAATAAGTCTAAGACACCAAACGAAGCATACAAATCAAAGCATACATGACGATGTAATTGAAGAATATACTAGAACATCAGTTAGTTAGAGTTGGTTACAAGACTCAACTAATAACAAACTTTAGAAGATTCTACAAGCAGATTTCTCAAGAAGACCATTGGAGATTTAGATTATAAATATAAGTTGTAGTCGTAAAAACACACAACAACGAATACACACACAAAAATGAGAGAGAACTTTGATTGTACAAAATATACTTAGAGAAACTCTGTGCGCAAGTGCTCATACTTTGAAAAATATTCTGAAAGAAAAGAAAGAAAGAAAGAGAGCAAAAACATCTATAACGTGAGTGTGAAAGCTCAAAACAATATCTTTTCAAGTGAAAAGAAAGGCAGAGCCTGAATAGGCTAAGAAAGCAGATAAAGAATACTTTATGAAAGAGACCTGAAGAGGCTCTATGAGTGTAGAAATAATAATTGTAAAGTTGAAGAAGATGGTGAAATCTAAAAAAAAAAACTCTGAGGACTGGACGTAGCCCAAGGTTAAGAATGAACTAGTATAAATTGCGGTGTCATATTTTCTAACCCTTATCTCTTTAATTTTCTTGTTGTTAGAAGAATAGTTATTAATTTCTGCTATTGCATTACTCATAAAATTAAGTGCGTTATTTTGTAATTGTCTGAATTTGTCAAGAAAATTAAGAAGATTTTAAAGATTAATTACTTAGACGATTTAACACAATTCAACCCCCCTTTTGTGTATTTTACATATTCTACATGATTTCTATATTAGTAAGTGATTTACTTTAGATGTGATGCCTACTTGATGCATGTCATCGATACTCGAACTGACCATAATGCACAAGTTATAATCAACAAGAAGGAATAGAATATAATTAAAAATATGCCCTTATAGCTAGACTAGAAGCTATTAGGATCTTGCTTACATATGTTGTTCATTATAATATAATACTATTTCAAATGGATGTGAAAATTGCTTTGTTGAATGGTTTTATAGATGAAGAAGTTTATGTAAAACAACCCCCAGGTTTTGAAGACTTTGATAAACCATATTATGTGTATAAACTTCATAAAGTTTCGTATAGATTAAAACAATCACGTCATGCTTGGTATGACCATCTGAGATCATTTTTTATTAAAAATGACTTTATTAGAGGTCAAATGGATACAAAATTATTTAGAAAAAATATTTAAAATGATTTTATCATTGTACAAATTTATGTAAACGATATCATATTTGGTGCAACATCTAAAAAATTATGTTCAATTTTTTAAAATCTTATGAAAATTGAATTTGAAATGAGTATGATGGGTGAATTAAAGTTCTTTCTTGGTTTACAGATTAAACAAACTGAACAAAAGATTTTTATTCATCAACAAAAGTATGTCAAAGAAATTTTAATCAAATATAAAATGGAAAATGTTAAACTAATGTCAACTCCTATGCATCCTTCAATCATCTTAACCAAGGATAAAGTTGGTAAGAAGATTGATCATACTCTTTTCAAAGGAATTACTGGTTCTTTGCTTTACCCAACTGCAAGCAGACCTAATATAATGCTTAGTGTTTGTTTATGTTCAATACTTTAAGCAGATCCAGGAGAATCTCATTATATTGTTGTTAAAAGAATATTGAGATACTTGGCAGGTTCTACTGATCTTTGCTTAATGTATGAGAAAGGTAAAGATTTCAGGTTAATTGGCTACTGTGATGCTGATAATGCTGGAGATAGGATTGATAGAAAGAGTACAAGTGGAGTTTATCACTTTCTTGGTCATAATCTAATTTCTTGGTCAAGCAAGGGGCAAAGTTTAATTGCTCTATCTACTGTAGAAGTTAAATACATATAAGCTGCAAGCTATTATTCACAGATATTATAGATAAAGTATCAGTTAGAGGATTATTCTATCCAAGAAGATCAGATTCCAATCTTCTATGGCAATACGATTGTTATTAATCTCTCAAAGAATCCAATACAATACTCAAGGGCAAAGCGTATTGAAGTTAGACATCATTTTATAAAAGACTATGTACAGAAAGGGATCATCAATCTACAATTTGTCGAGACGAATTAATAACGGGCAAATATCTTCACCAACCATTTAAATGAAGACAGATTCAAGGAATCAGATGAAACTTAAACATGGTGATGTTAAATGACCATTCTTTTAAGACTCCATGATCCAGACGATTCTTCCTGAAGAAGCCAAAAATTCTTATGTTTTTAGACAAAATAGTAACGGTAACTTTCACTCGGTAGTTTCAATCTCATGATTACCAGTGCATCGGTTAAAAATGTTACAAACGTAACTTTTCAGGAGCGTATATAAAAGAAATCATCTCAATATCTGCAACACCTTACACTCTAGAATTTTCTTTAAAAACTTCAAAAATGATTTGTTCAAAGTACTCTCATCAAAGATGATCTAACCCTTTATTCTAAACTTCAAATCTTTCTCATTTCATTTCATATACTTCTCTCAATTGTTTCTATATACTAACCTCACTTCTTTAAGTGAAATACATTTTCGTGTTTAGTTTTTATCTTTTATAGATTAAAAATATCAAAATCTCTTGTCTATAGAAGACTCGTCGATTTCACTTCCCTTAAGGATAATCGGATGGTTATCGAACTTGAGATTGAAGCAATTGGATGGAAGAACTTCTTCAATATTCGAGAGACGGTGTATCTAAATGAAATATATGAGTTCTGGAAGAATGCAAAGGTGGTAGATAACACCTTAGTATCAATGGTAGATGGGTTGTCGATAATAATCAAACAAGATTTTATTGTGAAGGCTATTGGGTGTCCGAATGAAGGAGCAGAATTATTCAATAATACAAATTGGATCGCTCGAAGTCATATAAATGAAGCTAACATGAATCGACAACTATATGGATCCAATAATCCAGGAGTCAAGAAGTCTTCAACCCTCATTCCAAAGGATAGGGTTCTTCATTCACTTCTACTTCATTGTATCCTACCAAGAGCGGGATCAAAGGACGTTGTGACAATGAATGATGAACATTGTCTATTTCATCTACTCACTCATCAACTGGTTAATCTTCCATTCTTGATTTTGAAGTACATGATAAAGGCTAGGGAGGATTATTATCTGAAGAGTGGTTCTTTACCTTATGGTACGCTATTAACAAGATTCTTTAAAGAATCTAGAATCTTACTTAATAGAGGAAACAGAGTAAAGTTGAATGTTAAGAGTGTTATCAATGCCTCTAATATTCATAAAATGGGGATCAAGACTAGAGCCGAAGTAGATGTAAGTTTCACACCGAAAGTACAGTCTAAGTGGGAGCTTTTAGTAAGACGAAGTAGGAAAGAACATGTTCTATCTGAAATACAAGCAAAACATCGATCGTCCGAAAGAATATCAATAGAGGTAAAGGTTGAATAATTGCCTGGTAAGTCGACACAAGCTAAGACGTTTCCAAAAAAGGAAGGAAAGCAAGGTTCAACAACCAACTCACCAAGTGTCTTTAAAAGGAAAGGCTAACACGCTCTAATCAGAAAGGCCAGAGAAGACAAGAAGGTCACCAAGATTAATGACCTTACGACAACAAGAACAGAAGAAACAAAAAGTTCTAATTCTTGGTGGAGACCCTGAGAGTAAAAAAGAGCAGGAGCAATAATAGCAGCCTACCAAATCAATTGTCTCTATCCCTAAGACTCAATTAGAACAACCATCTAAAGAGATAGAGATAAAAAGGAAGTTAGTATTTGAGAAGAAGAAGCCTCGACAAAAACTCTCTTCTAAATCAGCAGAAGAACAAAAGAAGACGAAGCCTATTCAAAAGAAGAAGGTTTCGTCATCTGATGTTCAACAAAAGACACAGACTGATAAAAAGCAGCGAGTAGCATACAACCCTCCTCAACTAATAAAGAAAGAAGATTTGAAGATGAAGGTTAAAGAAGAATCAACACCTAATCATAATAGAGGTTCAATTATCATCATAGAACCTTCTAAAAAGAAAGTTAAGGTTCAAGTTGAACCTATAACAATAAATGATCAAATGATACATCTTCTAAGCCCTGAAGAACGAAGACTATATAGTATTTTGCGAGATGAAAAGACAAAACTATATCTGTTGAAGATTACAAAAGATCCTTACATAATCTATCCAGTAATAAGCAGGATGACATCAAGATTATGCCAGATGTACAACCTAGATGTCCAACACCAAAAGTCAGCAAAGAAAAAGGAAAGAAGAAGAAGTTTCCTGAAAAATAAGAAGAGGATCTCACTGAAGAAGAAATTCAAGTGGCAGTGAAGAACATAGACGATGTATGTCATGCAGCTCAACCTGTAGGCATCTATGTATCACATCACATATCAAGGGAATCAGTAAGTAATTTTATTGCGTCAAACAAAGACAAAAGCTTCAAGGTAGTTGGCACAATATCAAAAGGAAGGTACAAAAGTATCACAATTGAAGGTATCAATTTTAACTTAGAAACCTTTGTGCATTTGCTCATTTATTTCAAACCCTTAGGTTTCATTCCTTCAGTTAAAACTATTTTACACATTCTACGAAAACTAATTTACAAACTACCCAGACCTGATGATCTTGATACCCTTGATAGAAAACAACCTTTCATATTACCCTCAATAAAAATTATAGAATTAGACGATTCACCAAGGAAACCATCTGTCGTTGATTATATTCGTCCACTTAGTGAAAAGCTACAAGATCCTACCGTTAATTTGGAGCTCTTGAAGAATTTCATCGAATGGACTAAAGCTAGTCACAAGCAGATGGAAGTTCAAGAAGCTTTAGCTAAACATATTGAGAAACTTGATACTAAGGTTGATGAACTAAGTGATGCAGTAGGTGATCTTCATGAGGAAATAACACTTCTACGTGTTTCTCTAGAAGAAGACCTCAAGGCGATACACATTGATATTGAACAGATGTATTTTGAAATTCTGAAACGTCTAAAATGAATGATCTTTTTGATTAATAACAAATAGAGGGAGAATAGGAGAATTGTAGAAAGGATAGAGAATTAAAAAATTTTATCATTGTATATTGTGTATCTTGCTTTATTCATCTAAATATTATTTTTTTATCTTCTAATACTATGATTATTTGTTATCATCAAAAAGGGGGAGATTTTTAAGTCAAGAAGACTTCACTTCTTCTATTGATTTTGATGAAAGTCAAACAATAATAATATAAAAGTGTGTGAACTGTTTTGATAAATTTGTTATATGCACAGATAAATGTAAGTGGCACAAATCATCAAATCTAGACGATACTTAAGTAAAAGCTTAATAAGATGAAGCATCTAAGATGGGTCAGACAAAGTGAATAAGCTAGACGAAGTAAATAAGTCTAAGACACTATACGAAGCATATAAATCGAAGCATACAAGACGATGTAATTGAAGAATGTACGAGAACGTCAGTTAGTTGGAGCTGGTTACAGGACTTAACTAATAACAGACTTTAGAAGATTCTACAAGCAGATTTCTCAAGAAGACCATTAGAGATTTAGATTATAAATATTAGTTGTAGTCACAAAAACACACAACAACAAATACATAGAACAAAAGAGAGAGAACTTTGATTGTACAAAATATACTTAGAGAAACTCTGTGCTCAAGTTCTCATACTTTGAAAAATATTCTGAAAGAAAAGAAAGAAAGAAAGAGAGCAAGAACTTTTGTAATGTGAGTGTGAAAGCTCAAAGCAATATCTTTTCAATTGAAAAAAAGGCTAGAGCCTAAAAAGGTTAAGCAAGCAGATAAAGAATACTTTGTGAAAGAGACCTGAAGAGGCTCTGTGAGTGTAGAAATAATACTTGTAGAGTTGAAGAAAATAGTGAAATCTCAGAAAAACTCTTAGGACTGGACGTAGCTTAAGGTTAAGGGTGAACCAGTATAAATTGCAGTGTCATATTCCCTTATCTCTTTAATTTTCTTGTTGTTAAAAGAATAGATATTAATTTCTGTTATTGCATTACTCATAAAATTAAGTGTGTTGTTTTGAAATCATTTGAATTTGTCAAGAAAATCAAGAAGATTTTGAAGATTAATAACTTAGATAATTTAACACAATTCAACCCCCCTTCTTGTGCATTTTACATATTCTATGTGATTTTTATATTAACAAGTGATTTACTTCAGATGGGAAGCCTATCTGTCACACATCATCGATACTCAAACTGACCAGAATGTACCTGATATTCCTATTATGAGGGAATTGTTAGATGTTTTGCTCGCAGAGTTATTTGGCTTACCTCCAGATCGAGAAACAAAGTTCACAATTGATCTGATTCCAGGGGCTGCTCTTATATCCATTTTTCCATGTAGGATGGCACCTATGGAGTTGAAGGCTCAGTTGTAGGAGTTGGTGGAAAAGGGGTTCATTAGACCTAGTGTATCACCCTAGGGAGCTCCAGTGTCATTTGTAAAGAAGAAAGATGGAACATTAAGACTCTACACTGATTATACAATTGAATCAGGTACCAGTGAAGAACAAGAACCCGTTGCCCCGAATTAATGATTTACTTGGTCAGTTACTAGGAGCTCAAGTGTTCACTAAGTTAGACTTAAGATTTGAGTACTATCAATTGAAGATAGTCGAGGTTGATGTACCAAAAAGTGCGTTCAGGAGTAGTTATGGGCATTTTCAGTTCTTAGTAATATCGTTTGGGTTAACTAATGCTCCAACTGCATTTATGGCATTGATGGGTAAGATGTTCTAGCCCCACCTGGATCAATTTGTAATTGTGTTTATCGATGACATCTTGGTGTATTCAAAGAGCAAAGAAGAGTGTATTGAACACTTAATAGTAATCCTACAGATTATGAGGGAAAAGCAGTTATATGCCAAATTCGGTAAATGTGAATTTTGGCTTGATCAAGTAGTTTTTCTGGGCCATATAGTAAATGCACAAGGTATACAAGTTGATCTGAAGAAGATAGAGATAGTGATGAAGTGGGAAACTCCAAATGTATCAGAAATTTAAAGTTTCTTAGGATTAGCTGGATATTACCGGAGGTTTGTCGAGGGGTTCTCATTGATCTCATCCCCTTTGACTAAACTTCTGAGGAAGAATGTGGTTTTCAGATGGAATGATGAATGTCAGAGGAGTTTCAATGAGTTGAAACATCAGTTGACTACAGCACCGGTGTTGACTATTCCATTAGGAACTAAACGTTACATAGTATGTCGTGATGCTTCACATCAAGGATTGGGATGTGTGTTTATGCAGTATGGCAAGGTTATAGCCTATGTATCGAGACAATTAAGGTCTCACGAGATTAATTATCTGTTATATGATTTAGAGCTTGTTGTAGTTGTTTTTGCTCTAAAGATATGAAGACATTATTTATATGGAGAGACTTTTAAGATTTATACTGATCATAAGAGCTTGAGGTATCTACTAAGTCAGAAGGAGTTGAACATGAGACAGAGGAGATGGATAAAGTTGTTAAAGAATTATGACTATACGATTGAGTATCATCTTGGAAAAGCTAATGTGGTGGCAGATGCATTGAGTAGGAGGTCGAATAAAAGTGTAGCTCAGATTCAGTTATTGAGGTTACCAAGCTTGGTTCAATTGAGAGCTTTAAATATGGATTTAAAGATAGAACAGAATGAGGTATTGATTGCTACACAGAGACTGAGGCTGATGTTGCATGACATAATCAGGAAAGTTCATAGTAAAGATCCCAAAATGGAAAAGCTTATAGAGAAGTCAAAAATGAATATGGATTCTGAGTTTGAGTTAAGGGATGAAACACTGTGGTTGAAGCAAAGGTTATATATGCCTGACTTTAGTTGTCGGATCCCAAATCCGGAACCCAACTACTTAATCATTATCTGTTCATCTTCATCCCTATCGCTCCTACTTCTTACTCGGGTACACCAAT
>JAOSBN010071185.1:0-13108 GCA_027563595.1 Erythroxylum suave | reverse complement strand
TGTTGTATAAACATGGATGATATTGTTCTATATGAAACAATGTAAATCATGGTTTGATATAATGTGATAACATTTTGTTTTTTTTTAAATATGTGATTAGTGTATGATGCCATGTTATATACAGTGAAGGTGAGTTAGTTAACATGTCATTTCTGATAGGCATGTACACGTGTATCTGATGGACACACGTGTACCTAAAAGACTATGCTCAAAGCTAAATCAATTTCATTAAGTCTAGCCATTGGAACATTCACACGAATCACATTATGCAAACCATAATAAAACTAACCGATAATATGCAAAATTCATACTCAAAATAAAAACATAAATGCACATAACCCTCCCCACACTTGGATAACACATTGTGCTCAATGTAAGAAGAATAGATAACACATAAGGTGCAAATCAAAATAAAATAATATGAAAAATAAAAAAATAAAAACAAAAATGAAAAGATGAGGGTTAGAGGATAAGAACCTGTCATGGTGACTGAGATGGTAATGGTAATGGTGATGGTGCTAGAGACCAAATATGCTTGGAGCACAAGATTGTTATCATATCTTATAATTTGTTAAAAAGGAATAAGAGAGTTAACAATCCAAACCATTCCAAATCATTAAAAACTTATTTTTAGAAAGTAAACAAATCTAACTACGTAACAATTTCAATCTAACTACCAAACATTCTAAGTTATGGTCATTATTTTGACTTTACATCCTTTGAAACTCAATTAGATCAATTATGAGTAGCTTGCTTCCACCTATGTCCCAATTTCATCTTCCAATCTTGTAAATAAGCTATATGTTAGAAGAAAATCATAGGGACAACATTGATAAAATTGAGAAAACCAATAAGTTCAGTATTATCATTTTTGCTAGTAAACTGTCAATAAAATAGGGAATAGTGAAATCCTATGAATCTTTGGTCAAATTAAATAGTTTGTGTTATAAGAAGATGAATTTCTAATCTTTTTTGTGCTGTAAGATGGTGAATCGCTCATCTTCTTTTGCAATCATGATCATCCACTCTTTTGCTTTAGCTTTGAGAACAGGAACTTCTAAATATTCCTTAAACTCTATATCCATTGTCACATGTTCCTCGTGGTTTACTTGTTCGAAGCAGCCCTTCTCTTACGCTTTGATATACTCATCTGTTATATCTATTCTCATACAAGAGCTGCTTTCTTTTATATTATTCAAGTCTTTGTTCATAATGAACTCCACATGCTCATTATCAATCCGAAGGTGCACCTTGCCTTCATAAACATCTATTAGTGATTTTCTAGTGCTCATGAAGGGTCTTTCAAAAATTAATTGACAGTTCTTGTCCTCTTTGAAATCTAATATGACGAAATCTACATGAATAATGAACTTTTCTACTTTTACCATAACATCTTCCATTATGCCAAATGGTTTCTTTATAGATCGATCTGAAAACTGGCTAAGCATTGATTTCACATTACTGAGCTTTAATCTTCTAAAGGTCGACAAAGGCATAAGGTTTATACTTATGACTAAGTTGCATAAACATTTTGTGAATTCTAACTCACCAACTACACAGGGTTTTGTGAAGCTTCTAGGATCTTTTAACTTAGAAGGCATGTGATTGGTGATAATAGAGCTAAACTTTCATTTAGTGCTAGTGTTTTATTCTCTTCCTAATTCTACTTCTTTGTTAACATGTCCTTCAAGATTTGGCATACTTGGGCATTTGTTCCAATGCCTAAACAAAAATAGATTAATTTGTTAAGTTTTTAGTTTTTCTATGAACTTTGCAAAAGTTTGAATGAAAATGGCTCTTTTATAACCGTTAAGGATATGGAATCATGGGTGTATATGGTAGACGAGCAACATAAGGAGGATACTCGCTAATATCTACGTCTTTCTTTTTTTCTTGGTCTTTTTCTGCTGGATGAGGTGTAGCTTGTGACTATGCTGATTGCTTAAGTTTCTTCCCACTTTTATCTGTGATTACTTTGAGTTACTCCCTTGTGTTTGCTTCATTATTGCTTAGGAGTTCCAATTGACTCATTTGAAGCTCTAATTTTTGAATTGAAAAATCATAGTTTCTAGTTACTTGCTCGAATTTACCTTCAAGTCTCTTATGATCTTCATCCGTGTTCATGAGCTTGTCCAAGATTTTTTTCAACTTAAAATCTATAGAATGGAGTTTCTCATATTGGAATTTAGGTGGCGCTTGAGGTCAGAATTGACCACCTACATTGTTTGACAAAGAAAATTTTGAGTGGTTTTTCCACCCAGGATAGTAATTGTCATATAAGTGTTGTTTCCTCCTCCTCGACCAAATTGTATGTCCATGTAGTTGAGTTGTTCCATCGTTTCATTTTGTAGTAAAAAATTTTCAACAATAAATGGTTATTTTTACTACATAATTCACATCTATGCTAAATTACTTTAATGGTTGTTGATGAAGAGGCTTATAGACTATTAAGTTGTCTTCTCAAATTATCAATCTCAGCCTACATTGCTATTATTGAATTGATAGCAATGACTTCGTTATGATTCAGGAAAGTTGATCGTCGTCTACTTCTGTCCGACAATAAAAAATAGTTATTACTTGTCATCTCTTCCAACAATTCCTTCAATTCCTTGACTATCTTTTGCATAATAGATCCTCTAGAAGCTACATCTAAGGTGCCTCTTCTGGGTGGATTAACTTCATGATAGAATATTGCAAAAGAAATTCCTTTGGTAGATTATGGTAAGGACATCTTCTTTGCAAGTCCTGTAACATTCTCACACTTCATATAGTGACTCCCCATCATTTTATTAGAAATTCACAATTTCCTTTATTAACATTGTTATCTTTGTGAAAGGGAAGTACCTATCTAAAAATTCACGCACGAACTGCTCCTAAGTTGTGACATTTGCTAGTTTTAAAGAATGATACCATACTTTAGCTCAATCCTGTAATGTGAAAGGAAAGAGCTCATCCTAATGGCGTCTTCCAACATCCCTTGATATTGGAAAGTATCACATATTTCCAAAAAATTCACTAAATGAGCATTAGGATCCTTATTGGTTAACCCGTAAAATTCTACATTGGTTTGTAGCATGTTCAACAAAGTTGGCTTAATCTCGAATGAGGCTACTTGCATCGTTGGTTGAGTGATGCATTGGTCTACAACATTAAATCTTGGTCTCAGGAAATCCATCAAAGTTTGCTGCTAGTCTCTTTGATTGTATTATTCTGTTGTTGTTTCTTTAATTTCTTATTTTTGGCATCTTATTCTTCAGATTGCTCCTTCCGATTGGGTGATGTTAATGTTTCGGTGATCCTACTTGAACTCCAAGTGAGAAAAGAGAAAATTCTTAAACTAAAAGAATTCAACTATTCCTAACTAACTCCTTTACAACAATGCCAAAAACTTGTTGAGCAAGTTTTACAATTTATAAAACTCTCAATGTTTCACAAGTGTATGGGTCATAAGTGTAGTAGTTGAAGTGTCAATCCCCTTAAGGAATTAGTGAAATAGTTAAATCCTAACTTTTTCTAAGGTTGTAAAAACTTGATTTAAATGAAACAAAGATAAATAAAAATTAAATAATCAAGTGGGGGGTTGGATGAAAATAAAATTTCGAAATTAAAAAAAGTAAATTAAAATGGAGCACAACCATTAACAATTGAGATATCGCAAGAAGACAAGATTACTTTTGAGTTAATTTGGTATCGATCTCACACTTCTAAATGGTGGATTACTCTCTCTCCAGTTATAACTATTAAAACCTAAATCATAAACCCTAATTGAATTATGGAATTTTCAATCTCTCACAAAAAGCCCATACATCTAATTAGATCTTAATACCTCTAACAAACTATCGGGTCATCACACGAGATCTCTCTTCGCATAAGTTACCAATTTGATTATTTACGTGATCTATTAGATTGTTTAACTCTTATTATCCAAGCTAATGATTTTTCTATTGGTTCACTCTTTTGATTTGTTACTGAAGCATGCAAATAAAACAAATAATCACAATACCTAAAGAATTTACTTCAAAAGAAATCACATTAACATTGATTTAAGAACAAATCCCTAAAGGAGTTCAGAACATCATTAATAACATGTTCAACAATCTCAAACCCAATTCATACATCAAGATTAAGTAAATAAACAAGAGTAAGTAGGAAAGAACTTGAAACGGATGCGTTAGAGTAGCCGGATAGCAGCTGTAGATGATCCTCTCCCCTTCTCTTCTTCTTCTCTCTTCTTTATGTTCTCTCTCAAAGTGGTAAATGGAGGCATAAGACAATTAGGGTTATGTCACAACCTAGGTCCTCTATTAGATTCCTCCGAATCTCCTCCATCCTTTGATATTTGATCTTAAACACTAACAAATACATCAAGGCACTTCAAATACACAAAATTCAAGGTCAATAACATGCTATAACCCACATAACTCTAAAAACGCAAATTTCTAACCAACTAACACAATTCTCAACCTAAACATGCATGAATCAATTAATTATAACTAAAAAGATACTAAAATGCCTACTAAAACATCATGCAATCTACAACTATCGTTGGAGCCAAGAACTAGCCATTACAATGGCTATATGTAGTGCACTAGTCAACCAGTATAGCATACTGGTCGACTGATTTACATTTACAGCATAGATTCAGTAGTCGATGGAACATTAGTTGACCAGTGCACGTATTGGTCAACAATTATGACATATTGGTTGACCAATATATCAACCAATGTTGCTACAAATTCTTAGTACATTACATTCAACAACTTTAATCAATATTTGTCAACCATTAACCTATATACGTCGACCAATCACCCCAAAAACATAATTTTAACAACTTCAAATGCTAAAAGTTAATTTCTTTAGTCAAAAAATGATTAAAAAATTCCAAAAACGTTCCCTAAAGATTATTTAGAAGAGAAAGAGGCTTTTGTATTATGATCAAAGCTTCAATGTCTATTGATGAATGTAAAGACTTATGTAACGAAGTAAGATGAAATGATTATGAATGGTAAGCCTTTTGGATCATAAAATTAACAAAGTGAGTTTTCAAATAATAATAAGACATATGAAATGACCTTGATGAACTTTGATCCCCTTTTGTTTTAATTTCGATCTCCATTTCATTGGTCACCAACTTTAACTTCTCTTTATCAACTTAATGTACTATCTTCTTGAGTTTTTGACTTCATCTTGTTCTAATATTACTTTTCATCAAAATAATAAACACATTAGTAGTAATTAGGATTATCATTAAAACATCAACTGGAACATCCCTTGGTTCAACAATATCCCACTTTTTTATGATGCAAAACATTTATAATATTATAGAACAATAATGAAGTTAAGCATACAAACTACTATCAAGATAATGATTAGCTCCTACCTTAATTCATGCATAAATATTAATTCAATATCAAGAACAAAAGATAAAGAAATATCCATAAAAATAACATAAGTTTATTCAAGTATATCACATAAAGTGCAAGATACAAGAAGTATAAAAACAATCACTCCCCCTAAATTTCATCATCTCCCTAAATCTAATATCACCAAACTTTTCCCTCTTTTTGGAATCATCAAAAAGAAATCCAAAACACACAATATAAAGTGTCATGCATCATGTTAACTTAAATAAAAAGATAAATTTGATCAAGATTCCTAAGCCCTATCACTAAAGAATGCTACTGAATATTTAAAGAGTTAAAAAAAAAGGTTAATTTTTATAGAGATATGCCTAATTGTGTCTAATTCAAAAAAATCCCCAATTTCAATATGATGCCTAAGATAAAATTTCCAATTAAAAACAATTAAGGCAAGTTTTTATAACATTAGTGGCTGGAATTGTAACAAATAAAACATAATTATAATATCCAAAAATCAAATTCATAAAAAGAGTATATAATTTTGAAAGACCCAATTTTAAAAATTAAAATATGAAGAAGTTTCTAAAATAACAAAATTAAGTAAAATTAAAGACATATTAATAGAAGTTTCTAAAATAACAAAATTAAGTAAAATTAAAGATATAACAATATAATTAGAAGGGAAACAGTCTTAATTCCTTTGACAATTTAACTATGAAGGCATCAACTTGAAAACAATTTCTCAATTATGAAAAAGTTTGAAAATTCTAATTATGAAATTAAAAAATGACAAGTTTCCAATTTAATTCAATTCAATGATATTTTGATGTGATAAGGGATGATATTTTTCAAGGAAAATAGTGAATTGTTTTAGGTTTTGTAGGATATGAATAACTAAAATGAAAAGTAGAAGAAAAGGAGATAAATAGTGTGTCAATTGTAAAGATTGGATATTCATACACCTTTGTTAGTCAACCAATATGTGTGGTCATCTAACCCTATCAACCAACTATGGTACAAACTCACTAGAACAAAAGGGGAAAACTATATTGGTCGACCACTAATAGATATTTATTGGTTGATAGCATATATTTGTTGACCAATTAACTACATAGTTTAAGGAATCATTTTTAAAATAAAATTAAAATATTAAAACTTTTAAAAAATAATATTTAAACTCATATAAACCAACTAAATACTATTAAAAAAAAGAAATTGATCATATACAGGGCCTTTAAAAAATTCCATTAAACAAAGCTATTTTTCCTCTAATTAAGCAAGATTTATCCTTATTCAAAAGTTTAGATAAATAATAACCTAATTAATGTAAATTCTAACTTAGTGATATTTATAGTATCCAATTATATGTACTAAGGTTCACATTTTAAAAATACCTTATTCATAATTCAAACTCAAATAATCATCACCAAGGATTTATACTCAAATTGACACAAAAATGCAAGTAATCACATTTTTTAAATTATAAACTAATAATAGCTCATGTTAAACATTACCAATGAGAAATTTGAAGGAAGATTCTTCTTCAATTCTCAATCCATTAGTGGAATATCATCATTCTCATCATGCTCACTTGGTTTAACAATTTGAGAATTCTTCATGGTTAATTTTAGGAGTTAAATTCTCTATATCCTACAACAACATCTTTAAGACTTTCCTGGAAGCAAGACTGTTAAATTCATCAAGATAAAAGATATAAATTCTTTTAAAAATGCTAAATTCAATAGCTACTATATTTACTTCTTACCATTTCCTCCTTCAAATAATCCAACCAATGTGTTTTAGGAACCCAAATAAGCTTAGTTCTTTGATTATTTTGTTCCTTCTTCTTTCCAAGCCACACTTTTAAAGGTTTGCTTAACATTCTTTGTTTAATAAAGAAAATTCTATTAATATGTTCAAACTTACCACAAAAAATGACACATCATATAACATGAGTAACGATGATGCTTAAATGCATTGCTTGGAATTCTGTGTGTGTATACATAATAAGGAGGATTTCGTTGGACATTAAATGTGTTAAATGGTCTCCTAGGATGTTGAAAATTCTTACCATTGCTATATGTGTGATGCCTAGTATGAATGAAGTCCTGATGCAAGCTTCTATATGGGTATGAATTGGGTTTTAATGTTATCATAAAAATTATGCCTATTTTTTCCTTGGAAATGTATGCCTAGGTTGTGAGCCATATGTTATCATAAAACTTATGCCTATTTTTTCCTTGGAACTATATGCCTAGGTTGTGAGCCATAGATGTAGGCAATGTAACACCCCTTATACAGAACCTACAACCATCCTCACACATAGTAACCAAATTCTTATACATGCCTTCAAGGTATACAATTCTATTCAATGCTATACATATACATATTACAAAACTCCCCAATGCTTAACATTATCATTTAACAATAGTAATACATCTTTATATTTACATGGTAATCCAAAAGAAAGCATACAATTTCCTTTCTTGATTACATGTGCAATCATATGTAATTAAAAAATCATTCCAAATGTACTTATTCTTCTAACTATTCACCTTGGTCCCTATAGATGTTCCTTATACCTCAATCCTATGACTTGGACCTACATGGATTAACACCCGTGCTAAGCTTGAAAGCTTAGTGGGGAAAAAACTTAATATAGATGACCACTCAGAGTAGTCATCTACCAAGCATAGTTTAGATGACCACTTAAGCAATCATCCACCATGCACACACATTCAAAAATATCACAACTCATATACCATAAATTCACATTCATAAACCAAACATTGATATTCAATGCTTATGTAAACAATGATGGCATACTTAAGCAAAGTACATAATGCAAATATGCTTCATTATATTATCCATACACCAAAAATGCACATTTATAAGCTGAATATTGATATTCAATGCTCATTGATAAAAATTATCAATATAATTGCACATCATTACAATCCATCATTATAACTAATACAAATGCTCATCAATATCAATTATTTATATTGTCAAGCTATATTTCTTATTTATGACCTTTAAGTTTCCTTTCTGTCTTAAGCCTGCACAATTTCTGTGGGTATGGATAATGGGTGCTCTGGATATCCAAAGATATCAAACTGTAGATACCCGAAGGTATCGAACTGTGGATACTTGAAGGTATCAAACTGTAGCTATTGTATTATGACCCTATAGGTATGCCTATCTATCTACAATCAAAACAATAGAGTAGAAACTATAATATTTCCTTTAACCATTTATAAACTTCACAATTCTTATATTAACAAATAATATGATATACATTTCTAGTCATAAAATCTAAGCATTCATACATGCAAGTTATGGTTTACCACTATTAGAAGGGTATCAAAATCACACTTGTACAATCATACTATACATATATGACTAAAAAATATGTATACTAATCATTTATGTACATGTAAATTGTCTTTGGAATGATATTCCAATGTTTAGTCGCCCAATTCACATAGTAAGTCCTATTTCATTTATTTCTAGGTGTTCGAAAATTTTCATACACATTAAAAAAGGTTTAGATAAGATTCATTAAACATCGGGAAAAAAAATCAAAATAGTGCAATTTGAGCTAACCCTAAAGTGGTCTGAAAATAGGCAAATTATCAATCTAAGAACAAGTCACATGACGTAGTCTAGTGTTTTCCTTCATATTCGTATAGAAAAAGTCAGAACTAGGTTTCTTAGTCTTTTAAACATTTGTCCATCTATGTCTCTACTTTCCAAAAACTAAAGATCAGGCCATTTAGACTTCTAACACATGAACTATAGACCAAATATCAAACGCTGCTCCAAAATAGGGGCAGCATCAGGTCACCATTTTTGATCTCAATGTCCAATATCATAAAGCCAGAATTAAGTCATAGTCTCTTCCAGATATTTCTAGTTATAAGTATTAGTTTTTATATGAAAATTAAATCACCCAATTTAGAGTTTTGTAGGCTGAGTTATGACCCAAACAATATGATTGGTTCAACAAACCTTAGACGTAATTCAACTACATCATACTCTCTTTTCATATTCAGCCAATTCTACGAAAGATGACACCAAAATAACACTAAACAATTATCACAAAAACCATTACACGTCCAAATGAATCTTTGTATCCATTAAAACATACACATAAGGAGAAATTAGAATAAGTGTAGTGCCAAGCCTTAAAATTTGCAAAGTAGTTCTTCTAATGCTTTTCCTTCCCTTCCTCTTTGGCTCGGTTTGAATCACTAAGTGAAAAATGATGGGATGAAGAAGGTGAAATGGGGATGAGAAAAATCTAAAGTTAAGCCATCAAAGTGTCGTCCATCTCCCCTCTCTATATACCTTTTCATGAATTTTCTAGTCTAGACACATGCTTCAGTCCTATTGGAAAATGTGTTATAATCTCATTGGATCATGTTTTATAATTTTATTGGACCATGTGTTAGAATTTTATTGGACAAAAATGCTTTAATATTATTGGCCCATGAGTTGACTTTAGGAAAATTGCATATTGGTCCTTCTTCTTCCTTTAATTCCCATATTAGCCTATAACTTGTCAATATATTTCATTCCCTTATGTCTTAAGTTTATAATGGAAAAAATGCAATTTTGTTAATTATATCGGGATTTATACCCCAAAAACTACAGATTGTTCGAAAATAAGGATAGTAGCCACAACTTATCTTCAAAACAGAATTCAAAACTCTTAGAGGCAAAATGATATTTCAGTTCTTGCATGAAAGTTTTAGACCTATATCTCTAGTTTAATCTCCAATTGAAATTATCTGATTTGGAGGTCTACAGACCAAGATATGGTCAAATTATAGAAATCTATTTAGTGAAACATGTCCATTCAGTGAGGTACACATCCTAAATCAACTAACTTTGGTCTTATCATGCAAAAGCAACATAAAAATACATCTAATTTAACCAAAAACATCTAATTTGCTTATGGGATAATTCTTTTACCAATTCCCTTCACATCATGTTCATAATTCAAGCGAAAATATCAAAAATTTTCATACATATTTCATATGTAAGTATGTATGTCTATATTGAAGCGAACAAATTATCCATTTACCCATGTCTTTTACATTAAGTACCATTATATCTCTTACTATACTTATTTGTGCCTAATTCATTATGTTCACTTCTTAATACACCCTAGACATGCCATAATACTTCTAGGGTATATGTTGGGACGTTACATTTCTCGCCCCCTTTAAAAGAATTTCATCTTTGAAATTCATACCTGTATCTTCATGATGACACATTAGCCTGGATAAAACCCTTGTCTAAATGCTCCTATAACTAAATCTTCAACTATTTTAATTATGTAGGAGCCATTTTGTAAGGTTCCCTTCAAATAGGAGCAATACTATATACAATCTCAATAGATAGTTACCTCCCTTATAGGTGGCAAACCCTAACTCTTTTGGGAAAATGTCAAGAAAATCATTTACTACTGGTATGTCTTGTAAGTTCACCTTCTCCCATTTTGAATCAAGTACTAAAGCCAAATACACCTTACAAATGTTTCTAAAAAGTTTTTTTGCTTATATGGCTAACATTACATTAGTCAAATGACTAGACTGAATACGATGCACCACTATTTGTGAACCATCATAATCTTTGAACATAATTGTTTTCAACCTACAATCAATTATAGTTTGGTGTTTGGATAACTAATCCATGACCAAGATCAAGCCAAATTTATGGAAGCATAACTCTATCATGTCAACAACAAAATGTTTCCCATGTACCATAATAAGGCAATCTCTATACACTCTATCCACATATACACTATAGCTCAATAGACTAGTCACACGCATATCATAAGTTAGTTGATCTACTAATAACATTCTATCACACACTCTTTAGAGGCTCAAGAGGACTAAAAAATGACTGGTCTCTCCTTGTCAAACAATTTATTGGCTCCTCATTAGCTTCACGAGGTCCTTCCATCTCTACTATTATAAGAAAATAAGGGCATCTACATTAGAACAACACTAAAACCAAACCATATCACACATTACTAATCTCTTATTGGTCAGAAATGCGTAAACCATGCTCTAATACAACAAAATGTAACACTCCTATATGGAACCTACAACCATTCACAAACATAGCCACCAAATTCCTGTACACGCCTTCAGGGTTTACAATTCTATTCAATGTTATACATATACACATTACAAAACTCCCCAATGCTTAACATTATCATTTAACAATAGTAATACATCTTTATATTTATATGGAAATCCAAAAGAAAACATACAATTTCCTTTCTTCATTACATATGCAATCATCTGTAACTAAAAACACATTCCAAAAGTACTTTTTCTTCTAGCTATCATCCTTGGTCCCTGCAGATGTTCCATATACCACTCTCTTATAACTTAAACCTATACAGACCATGCTTAGCTTGAAAGCTCATTAGCAAAAGCACTTAGTTTAGATGTCTACTCACAACAGTCATCCGCCAAGCACCCATATTTAAAAATATAACTTATATACCATAAATTCACATTTATGAACCAAGCATTGATATTCATGCTTATGTAAACAATGATGGCAACTTAAGCAAAGTATGTAATGCAAATATGCTTCATCATATTATCCATATATAAAAAATGCACATTTATAAGCCAAATGTTGTTATTCAACCGTCATTGATGCTAATTATCAATAAAATTGCACATCATTACAATTCATCATTACAACCAATACAAATGCTCATCAATACCAATTATTCATATTTTTCATGTTGTATTTCTTATTTATGACTATTAAGTTTCCTTTATGTGTTAAACTTGCATGTTTTCTGTGGGTTTGCATAACGGTTGTTATGGATATTTAAAGATATCAAAATGTGGATACCCAAAAGTATCGAATTGTGGATACCCTAAGGTATCGAACTATGGACACTAGTGTTGTCAAACTGTAGCAGCTACATTGCAACCCTATAGGCATGCCTATCTATCTAATAACAAGACAATAAAGCACGTACTATAATATTTCCTTTAACCTTTTGCAAACTTTACTATACATATATTAATAAATCATATAATGTACATTTCTAGTCATAAAAACTGTATTTGTGTTGATACATTCAAGTCATGGCTTACCAAAATTAAAAAGGTATCAAAGTCATACTAGTATAATCATACTATAAACAAAGTAATGAATATGCATACAAATCATTTATGTACATGTAAATTTTCTTTGGAATGCATTATGCTCAATCTTATATTCCAATGTTTAGTCTCCCAATTCACATGTGGTAAGTCCTATTTCATTTATTCTAGGTGTTCAAAAAGTTTCAAGCTCATTTAAAAAGGTTCAGATAAGATTTAGTAAAAATTAGAAACAAAAACAAACTCAAAACAGTGCAATTTCAGCTAAATCCCATAGTGGTCTAAAAATAGGCAAACTATCAATCTAGGAACAAATCACATGATGGAGTCTAGCTGTTCCTTAATAATAGTATAGATAAATCTGGGTTTAGTGGTCTTCTAGAAATTTGTCCATCTATGTCTCTAGTTTCCAAAAAACTAAAGATCAGGCTATTTGGACTTCTAACACATGAACTATAGACAAAATATCACACACTGGTCCAAAATAGGGGCAACATCAAGTCACCATTTTTTATCTCAATTTAATTCATAGTCTCTCCTATAGATTTCTATTTATATGTAATAGTTTTCATATGAAACTAAAATCACCCAATTTAAAGGTTT
>JAOSBN010071174.1:0-13109 GCA_027563595.1 Erythroxylum suave | reverse complement strand
AAAAATTACAAACTGTCCACAATATAAGTACCTAATAATAAGATTGGGTTATGAAATAAGGTTTTAAGGACCAACAATAGAAATCTTGTACGATTTGTTCTTCTTATTTTAATTAGTCTAGTAAGACTATCATAAATAAAGGCTTTGCTCGAGAATTAAAACAACCTTTGTATTTCAATTTATTATTAAAAAGGTTTTTGTTATAGACCTTAATCGTTCCAACCGCAATATACCCTTCTAGCTTACTTTATTGGAAACTTGCTACCCTAACCCCCTTTTTTGCAACATAAGATCAACTGTAACAATACACACAAAATTCAAGAAACATACCAGGGGAAGAGATAAAAAAACGAGCTACTCCAGTACCTACTTTAGGTTGAATAGAAAACTTCAGGTTAAATATGCGTGAATAATAGCATGCACACTAAAAAAAAGTAGATGGTACCCATTTTCTTGCAGAAAACCAGAATTCAATATCCAGGCCCATCTCCATAACAAACCAACAAATCAACCCAAAAACCATAATAAATGCAAGTCAAGAATCTAACTGCTCATATATGATAAGAGGATGTCAAGAAAGTTTGTAAAAAGGTGTACACAAATCAATTCTTGATTGTGAATCATTTACTAGGAAGGAGTGAAATAATGTAGTATATTGATCTAAATGAGTAGCATCCACTACTTATTACTTCAAATGAAAAATTATCTTTCATTTTAAGATCAGTGACCTCAATATGACTCATACAACTACTAAAACCATCAATTAAGTTTCTTATACACACATTACTTAAACTTGAGATGGGTGAATAACACTATTGAAGTCCTTAACTATTAATTAGGAAGTGTTTATAATAACATCAATGTCCTTTGGCTTGTCTTATAAGGAATTTCCTTGAAAAGCAAAATTATAAATGTATACAGAAGTGACATTAATGGTATTAATTAGGAAGTGTTTATAATAGCATCAATGTCCTTTGGCTTGTCTTATAAGGAATTTCCTCGAAAAGCAAAATTATAAATGTATACAAAAGTGACATTAATGTTTATCTTCTCCCACAAGAGGCTTAATTACAAGTAGATGAGTTTCGTGATGGTAGAGTTCAAGATCTTTATTTTGTGAGGGTCAAAAGCAATGAATATCCTTTCATTATACTAATCATTATGATTATAGATAAATAACTAGTTCCTCTTTAGAAAGCCTAGATTTTTAAAGCTATCCACTTTTATTTAAGTTTCCAACAATCCAATTAAAGGGTTTTATGTCAAGCAGGTAATCTCTTAACCCTTTTTTTTGGGCTATTGAGAATTCTCATATTCGAAGAGAGAATTAGTGTCAAGAGGAGATTAAGTAATTTCCCCTATTTTCTCTTTTTATATTTCCTCTTATAATTAGTTTTAAAATAAGTACCAAATCATTTACAAATTGGTGATCATTGAATAGCAAATACGATTCTTGATCTAAGATGGATCATTGGTTTACTTAACTAATGGTCATGAGGAATCTTCTTTCATGTTCCAATCTTTACTAATTTCAATATAAGAACTAGTTAATGTATCAATATCAAACTATTTATCTATCGTTTATCCTTGGGCTTCAACTCCCTTCTTAAATTTTGTGTCTAGAATTTTGATGTTTCTTCCATATTAAGCTTGTTAGGACTATTTTCCTTATCATTGTTGCAATCCTTTCATCGTAGGAAAATAAATTTTATTCTCTTATAGTAATCACCCTTTTAAAACTTCTTTCTTGTTGGAATCAATCTTTTATCTTGGTAAAGCGAGTATGGTCTATATTAGTAGGAGATTGTTACATAATCTTTAGGAAACTTATCATTTTTCCCAAGCCTCATTAGTGGAATCTAGTCTAGTAAGTTTTGTTAAATATCAACTATTGCATAATTCCTATTAGAGTTCACACATTTCATACTAGTAGTGACTTCATCCTTACATATTGGTCTTCTAATATAGCTTTCCAAGTGACTGAAATTTTTAGTATTCCAATACTTTAATGGAACATAAATTACTTTAACACTTGGTTCTACTTGACTTTGTTAAGAAGAATGCCCAGTTTCCATTTTTTAAGTGTTAAGGATCATTTTCCCAGACATTTTGAGCATTTGATCCACGGTTAAGTTTAAAGTGGAAAGGGTTTTCCTCATTCATTAGAACCACCTTCAAACCCAACTTCCTCTAGTGATTATGAAGCCAATTGTTCATTAAATGGAAAGAAGGTCTCTTTTTAAGAAAAATCCAACCAAGGTTGCTTCCCATTTCAAAGGTTCTTCCTAAACTCTTCTGAGGGAGGAGCTACAATGGTGTTTCTTTTAGAGGATAAAGGAGGGCAAAAGTGATTATCTAGAATTACCATGTGCACATTCTTATAAAACATCTCTCCTTAGTTGAAAACTTCTAAATTAATATAGTAATGCTTATTACAATTTGTTTCAAGTACCATAGTTTTTGGAGTTCTAAAAGTTCAGATCTATCCTAAGCACTTGAACAAAACATCTCGCAGTACATAACAATGTTTTCAGTGAAGGAAAATAGCATATTTTCAATAATCTTTTGATTATTAGTCTCAAGGTGATCAAAATATAAATACAAAAGCATATTTTCTGCAGCAAATTAACCCATATAGTACTTGTCAAAGCATGGAGTATTTTGAGATTCTTATCTAATGTTCAATGAGTGAGACGTAATATCTTCGAAGTAATGTAACGTATTTCCTAATTGTATATCATTCCTATTAACATTAGTAGTGTGTCAGAAACATTGTTCTGTTTTATTCAAATTTGAATAATGCATTACATTTAAAGTTTCCTTTCAAAAAGGTGATTACTTGATGTGTATAATCTTTTGTTTCCTTCCCCTTGTCCATGCAATATAGTTGATTCAAAAGATAAAATATAAAAGGATGAAACTTACATCTTCACATCTATAAAGTAATCACCAAATGTTACAATTAGGTACTCAGTGACCTATCCCTTAACCCACTCTGGAAGACATATAAGGAACTAAAATGAGCATAACAAAAAGAGGTAGGTAGATAAAAGCAGTACAAAGTAATTAGTTGAGTGAAATTTCAGTAATTATATGTAAAACTTCACTTTAGAAAAGATATCCAAAAATTAATCCCATTTCCAACTTAGTACCACAATCATATCATTTTTGGAGGATATGAAGACCTCTTAGATTATGAAAGTAGAGGGCTTTACTCAACCTAGACAAGTTTATTCTAAATCACTTCAAAGTAAAAGTGCATTTGAGAATGAAATATGAATAATTGAACCAAAATAATGATCTGATCATTAGCTTTATTTTTATTAGAAGAGCACATCTCAAACTGTCTGTCATCAATTGAAAAATTAAAAGAATACACCAAAATGTTAACTTGAAATACTTCTTATAAGCTATTTCACTAATTATATTTCAAAAATCACCTGCTTGATATACTAATCAAATGCTAAAACCTTTTACATTTATAACCCATTTACATATCAAACTTATTTTTTATGAAAGGGTTGTTTACCCATATGATTCAAAAAGCGTCACATACAGACTTTTGATAAGAGGAAAGGTGTCACTCCTCTTCTATGGACTAGTTATTTAAAGCACGCTCTGCTCCCTTTAAAACACTTTTTCCTTCTTTTAAGTGTTTTTGATGTTATAGATAACTAGCTGCTACTGTATATAATATCTATCTTTTCAACTTGCATTCTGCCATGGTGAAGTTATTTAATTTATTTTTTCCTAGAGAACAGAGAAGAAATAACTATTCAAATGACATCATTGTCAACACAAACTTGACATTATTATCAATAAGGAACTTGAATGTAAACTACATCAGGTAGTCTAAAATTCATATGGATTATAAATTGATTCAGGCAATTACTAACAACTATTAACAGTACAATTTGGTTTCAGGAAAAGGGTGGGTTGATATAAAAACTAGCAATCAGACATGAACTAATATGATATTGTGTTAATATTGGGAATTGTTAAATGGTGGAATAGAACTTTAACAAAATGCAGAAGCCAAGGATTGTCAACTGTGTTTTGAGAACTCTAAATATGAGGTTTTCTAGTTATTTATCTCATCATCTTGATAGGTCAAATGTAGAAAATTTAGTTTTCAAATTTTTTTAAATTATTCTAGGTGAGAAGACATTACAAACTACCCAAGCTATACAGACTAGGAAAATATCTATACAACCCAAATTCAACGCAGTTTCTATAGAAAAATATGGAAATCTATTATGCTCTCATGTAGAGTGATTTAATTCCCCTCAAAATGGACTGACATCATGACCTGATCTGTGAGAATTGCAAAACTGAAGGTGAAAAATGGACTACACATAGCTCTTTCCTAACTTGTTATAGGTGTATAGATTGAAAGAAACAAAGGGTATACACAAATCATATTACACCTAAGCATTTACAACCATAAGCACAAAGTCAATCAAGAAATTAGCGTCGTATAGAGAATTACTTAACCAATGGTTGAACTATTTAATTGGTAGTTTGTATCACTTATCATATATACACCTTACATGATCTAATCCATCTTTCCAATTCTACATGATTAAGTGATGATCGATCTAAGAGAATTGGAAGATGTTTAGTGAAAAGTGAATACCGTTAACAATGAAAGAACTTATACAGATGAATGCACAACATATTTTCTTTGGTATGGTTGGCCTAGTAACCACAATAGTCAGAGATGCCATTATATGCGACTCAAATCTAGATTAAAACTTATCACTAGACTTACTGCCGATATAAAGGAAACTACAAATTAAAAGAAGGCTTCCATTTGTTAAGGTCATCTTATTAATGCTCAATTGTTCAAACTTTAGCTTGTTGAAACCTAGTACCATTTCTATACAAAAGGAAGGACTTAAGCCATTGAGGAATTTATATTTATACCCTTTACTATTTGTCATAAGTAAATGAAAACTGAATGTGGTAAAGTTAAACATGATAAAAAAATTAATAATCAATTAACATACTTAAATTAATGCAAGAACTGAAACCCCACACTAGGTTGAAAGATTAATTAGCGAAATCCATGTAAAATATTTACCAACCAAATTAGATTTGAATTAAGAAGTTCACAAATTCAAGATAAGAGAAATTGAAACTTCAAATTGGGAGATAGCAAAATTCAAAAAAAGAAAAAGGAATAAAAACATTGAAATCACGGTGATTAGAAACTGACATACCATCACATCATCATTTTGGTTCCATTCTAGTTCTTTACATTTAGGAGAATAGCAGTCCGAAAAGCATATGACTATCTGAAAGTTACTAAAGTAGATTGGGATTGGTCTTTGTTTCTACATCATAACAATTACCAAAAAATAACAACTATTCCAAAACATCGACTGACAAAAATTAGCTTAAAGGCTTATTAAAAATTCAATGCTTGAGAAGGTCTATCTTCTGAACAAAGCCACAGTAGGAGAAAAAAATATTCAAGTCGGAGACAGTCACTGTAGTAGGAAGATTGTATGGTGAGGACTGCTTTGCATTCTTGAATCCATGAATATGGTTGATTATGAGAAGATGCAAAATATTGCAGAAGCGACTTTTAAAACATTTAGACATCTATCACTACACTATGAGTGTTTTGCTGAAGGTGTAAAGGAATTCATACACCTCTCATCTAAACTTGCCCAAATAGAGGGGTCTATGGGTGAAGACTTGTGTTCTAAAAAGCTCATTGACATCTATGACAACAAGAAGTTGCTATTTGACAATATTCTCGCCAATAAAAAGTAGCAGTAGCTACTTTTGAGGCTTCTGGGAACTGCCTTAAGTCATTATAAGAAGAAGTATCACGTACAAAAGAGATGCTTCTTGTGCTTGAGAAGCAGATTAGTTGTTGTGAGGCTGAGACATTGAAACATGGATGCTGCATTGAAGTCAAAGAGAAACATGGATGTTACATATAAAAAAATGGTGAAAGCCATGGACTGGGAACAACAGAGGGAAATAGTTTGCCTCTGTTGTTCAGTATGTAGTGTATCCAAATGACTTCTACCAAACATTAAGTAAAGCTTCAACGCTTCTCTTCGAAGTTGTAGAGATGCATTGTTCAATTTATTGTTTAAATTTTGAAAGAATTCTAAAAGCATTTTAGATATACAAGATGAAGTCCCAGTCAATTTAATTAATAGTCTTATGAAAACCAATCAGAATAGCACAATGCTTCATCATAACTTTTTATGTATTACTAAACCTTTTGTAATTCAGGTATTTGAATTCCTTCTTTACTCTATATAACTTCCTCATCTAGATATGAGATTTATATCCTTGAAATTATGATGGTAGCCCTTTGATCATTAGTTTTTAAAAACTATCAACTCTTGCTAGGTAGTTATTAAAGAAAAAGGAGTTGCTCTCTAGTGGTTTATGAATATGTTTTGGATGAACATAAAGGTATGATTAGAAAAAAGGGGATGCTAAAATTTTCCTTGACATATAGGAATTAATTTAGTTCATATTCATAAAGCAAAGATCTATCTAGCTTCTTCCTTATAAATTTGCTTATTATTCTAGGTGAAAACTTTCCCTTTTTTCTTCAAATTAATAAATTTAAAGTGAGTTACATGATTTCTAAATTCCTCAATCAATTCCTTGAAGCAAATATTACTTTTAGAAAGATGGTGCTATTAAAATCCTCTAATATTATAAGCGGTGTCAACTAAAGAATGTATCATCTTTAACTTGTCCCAAAAAAGGCATCTCTGAAAGGAATGATTAAAGGCATAAAAGTTACTCAAATCTTATTCTTCACCTAAACCAAATTAATTAAGAAATGAATGAGCTAATTATTATTAAGGAGTTAGAAACTTTAACTTTATCTAAACTATAGGCAATAACTTTTCTCTGTCCTTCCTTTACTAACCTTGTAATAATCTAGTCTTTCCAATCCTATAAGCTTATATTAATCTCCTCTATGAAAGGTCCTACCTAATAGCCTATATTGTTTCACTTTAGTAATGGTCTCCATTGACATGAGATTCTAACCATATTTTCAAACATTAAATCATTATCTCTCAGCTTTATCAATAGGATATACTCTATTAGCTCTTTATTTAGGTCTATAATAACATATAATCTAGCATAACATATTCTCTTCATTAAAGATGTGGCTTCAATTGTATAGATTGGCTTGTCAATATAGCTCACTAAATGACTTAATCTTGTAGTTGAAAAAATAACCTAAAGGAATATTATTAAATGCTAAATGATAGTAGGAGGAGATAGGGATCAAATAAGGTTAGTTAAAGATAAAGGGTTAAGGAAGGCAAGTTAGACGAGCCAAGTAACTCAGTTTGGATGGGAAATAATGAAGAGGAGTATAAGATGTTAAAAGAGGAAAAAGATTACGCATGTAATTTAAAACTTTTAAAAAATATTTCCTTAAATAGTAAGGAGAAAAAAGCAACAACCACTCCACTAATGGGAGAAGATAGGAGAGCTACATTGGAACATCAATAAAGACACTAGAAGTACTAGCTAAAAGTTTTGGAAAAGTTGAGCTATCTAAGAACAACTTGAGAAGCATAACTAGAAAGTTGAGGGAACTAAAGAAACATTTGGAGAGCTAAAAAGAAGGATATTAACAAAAGGAGGGAGCTAGTGAAGGCCAAGCCAAACAGAGCTACTAAGGAATTAAACATCAAAGTAAAGCTTGACAACTAGAAAGTAAAGCTTGATATAGTCACTACAAAGAAGAATTTACTCTAGAAGGAAGGAAAAACTTCAATCACTAGACATGAAAAAAAAGTAAGAGTTAATTTATCCTGTACTTTTATTATGTGTTTAACTATACATTATGTCATTTATCCTATACTTTTATTATGTGTTTAACTATACATCATGTGATAACTTAGTTATAAAGAGAGTGAAATAACGATGCTAACTTAAAAATGTCATTCATAATACAATCATAGTCATAAGTATCACTAAAATATAATTTGTATGTATATATGTAAGTAAATTTATAAAAAAATGAAATCATAATTAATAAAAAGTAAAAGACATAGAGAGAGTGAGAAAATGTTATTTGTAATAATTATAATATTTATGATTAGAAATTAGGGAAGATAATGGTTCACTAAATGAATAAATGGTTCTACAATATTTTAAAGAAAAAATTAATCAAACATTATTTTTTGACCAGTTACCTCCAGATATTGCTCCACTGGAAATGGCACCATAGCTGAAGGATCCTTTCAACCCTCAGTTAAAACAACCTGAAATGTAATAGTATTTTGTACTTTTAAATTCATCAATTGTAAGAGTTATAGGAACAAATACACAGAAACGTCAAGTGGCATTCTTAAATTCTTGTACTTTCCTATTATCACCATTATTTTCGGCATGAACCATAGTACAATTCCAAAACAACAAAATCATCATTTAATTCATCTTTTTGTTCCTACAATCCCAGCACCGCATTTTCATTATTCAGTGCATTTTCTCCATGAGCCGTAGTAAAATTCCAAAAATGACTATAGATTCTCCACATTAGGTTGAGTGTATTTAGGACTATCTCAATTTAACCCAACTAAAAATATATAACAATATTCAAGGTAAGTACTAGCATGAGCATGGGAGCGTATGTGTGAAACTATGAGCATGTGTTTGTTGAGCATAAACATAGAAATTGCACATGCTTAACCCATATTCAAGCGGTTAAATGGAAGTGCTATCTTAGTCTTGAATATAAATCTATAATAAATTACAATTGATTGGAAAATGATGTGGTCTCTCATTTATTTCATTTATGTTAACTTTAAAATTCTCTTAAAATCTGCATACAACATTGAAGATAAAACAACAAAGGTTCAATTGCATAATAAGAATTTATTCACCATCGTTGTTGGTGGACTCTTCCAATATAATATCACATTCATTCTCACTACTGCTTGTCTCTAAGTCCATCAAATCGTCATTCAAACGTTGCTCAGAATTCAATGAAACATTATTTATTACAACATATGGAATATCATTTCAATATAAAAACTCTAAAGAACATTCCTCGACTTCCATTGGAATTTCATCAGAATCCTCAATGTCATTTTATCCTTCTTCATTACTAAGCGAAGGGATATCATACGCACGTCTAACTTCACAATCTTGCATAATCTGCCAATTTGGACCAAATAACAAATCTTCCACATAAAAGACTTGCTTCGCTTGGTTTGCCAAAATAAATGGGTCATCCTAGTACTAGAACTTAGTTACTTCGATGCTTTTTACAATGCCGTTAACCTTCATATTCAAATTCACAAGATCATACCATTTGCACTTGAAAAGCACACCATTTTTACCCCTAACATATTCAAGGCTAATAAAATCTGTCAGAAGCCTATAAAGTTTAATATTATCTTCCCCATAATTTCCTAACACTCTAACACCACTATTTTGTGTAACCCTATGTAGATCATGAGCTTCAATGCGAAATCGCATGCCATTTGTATTGCATATAGTATACTTATGCACCAAACTATGAGGTCCATATGCTAATGCATACAAAGACTCAAAGATACTTCCTTCACGGGAGCTAGTTAATGTCGTCATCTATAACAAAAAATGAAATTTAGTTAATAATATATAATTATTAGTGTAGACCTCGTACAAACCTTCTTCTTACTCGATGCTTTAACCATGAAAAAATTGTTCTCTATGTCTCCTGTTAACATATAATAGACTTTGTTACCACAACTCATTCATATGCTCACTATGGATGAAAAAATTCAATCAAGATTATATGAAATGTCTCTACTTAGTACATATCTTAATTTGACAATAGGTTAGAAAAACTTACTTAATAAAGGGCCTAATCTCATAACAATTCATAAGCACATACCAATGTGCAATCTTTAGCTCTTTTGTTACATCGTTGGAAGAACACTGATATATCACTAACATAAACTATATCATTGATTCTCCCTGGCACATTGAAGTTGGTTTCAATTCCTTTTAGATACATTGAACAAAATGCATGCATTCTTTAATAGCATACGCTTCAGCAATTTACCCTTCTAGACGTGCTTTATTTCTAACAAATCTCTTTAGTGTACCTAGGAATCTTAACAAATGATTAACCATAATTAGATAGGACACTATTTAGTTAACTTTGTTGAGTGGTAGGATAAATTTAAATAATACCTCTCAATTGGATACATCCATCTATAGGCAACTAGTCCACCAAGTAAGGCTTCATTTGGTAAATAAATAGCCAAATGCACCATGACATTAAAGAATGCTGGTGGGTATATAATTTCAGGTTTGCATAAGATTAAAGTTATCTCATCATGCATCTTCTGTAAGTCATCCTTATTCAAATTTCATTTACAAATTTGACGAAAGAAGTCCCCCAACTCTATTAAAACACTTGTCACATCTTTATTCAAGATGGCATGCGTGCCTAATGGAAGAACTCTTTGTAATAGTATATGACAATCATGAGACTTAAGTCCAATAATCTTCCTTTGATCAACATTAGCACATAAGATATATTAGATGCGTAACCATCTGGAAACTTCATCTGCTTTACAAACTCGCAAAACTTTTTCTTCTTATCGAAAGACATTGTATAGCATGCTAGAGGTTTTGCAACAATAGTTCCATCAGCAGCTCTTTTCGAGTGTATTTCCTTTTGAATGTCTATATCTTCCAAATCAAGCCGAGCCTTGATTGTATCTTTGGTTTTACCTTCAACATTCATCTAAGTACCAAGGATATTGTCAAAAATATTCTGTTTTATATGCATGACATCAAGGTTATGCCTTAATCTTAACTTATGCCAATATGGTAGATAAAAAAGAATGCTTTTTTTATACCAATTCAACTCTTCTTCCAATCTCGTTCTCCTCTTATTGCTAGGGTGCTTTCCATAACATATATTTTGAATATAATATAATTGTTCCACCACATCATCTCCATCTAGTAAGTTAGGTATAGGCCGATGATCACTCTTACCATCAAACTTCTTGCTTTTTCTCCATAGATGATTGTAAGGAAGAAAACGTCGATGGCCTAAGTAACCAATCTTACTTTTTAAATTATAAGAAGCAGTGTGCTTTTTACAAGTAGGACATGCCTTATAACCGTTAGTGCTCTACCCAGAAATAGTACTATAGATAGAAAGTTGTTAAAAGTCCACATTAACTATGCATGCATTTGAAAATTTTCTCGTTTTAAAGCATAAAAAACATCAAAACCATCTTCCCATAACTCATTTACTAGTGGTCTCATATAGACGTCAATGTCTCTACCCACCGCTTTCGGACTTGGAATAACCAGTGATATCATAAAAGATGACTAATCCATACACATCCAAAGGGGTAAATTGTATGTTAAGAGAACAACAGGCTGTACACTATATGAAAGTGATAAATTGCCATATGGATTTAATCAATCTATTTCTAAGGCTAGTCTAACATTACGTGGTTCGTTGACAAAGTCAGAATAAAGCTCATCAAAGCTTTTCTAAGCTTCTCCATCAGAAGGATGAACCATTTTATTACTATGACTTTAGGCCTATCATTATACCACGTCATTTGCTTAACGATCTTACTTGACATGAATAATCGTTGTAATCTGGATGTTAAAGGAAAGTATTGCAAAACTTTATCAGGTATCTTCTTACCCTACCATCATTAATTCTCCATCTTGATGTTCTGCATTGAGGACAACTTTCCAAGTCCCCATACTGTTTTCGAAATAGGGAACAATCATACTTACATGTATCGACATGTAACCCAAACTTAGGCTCCTTAGAAATTGATTTTCTTCATAATAGGACTTTGGCAAAGATTTATAATTAGGTAATACATCTCTCAGCAGAGCAAGCAACATATCAAATGACTTATTGCTCCAGTTGTTGTATACTTTTAAGTAAAGCAACTTTATTAAAAACGATAACTTTGAAAAGTTTATACATTTGGGGTACAACTCTTTAGTTGCTTTACTCAACAATTCATGGAAGGCACCCACAGTAGAATCTCTGACGACTATTGGAGGACTCCTTCCATCCTGATCAAGGACAATCATTTAAGAAAGAAGTCACATCATCAAGCAAATCTTACGTGCCATCATCCTCCTCATCACCATCACCTTCATTAATATCATTGCTCGTCCCATCAATGAGTACATTTGCAAGGTCAACCCTCTCTTCCCTAGAAATAAATCTATATTCTGGCAGTTCACCATGTAAAACCCAGTGGGTGTATGATTGGTCCATGCCAAATTGCATTAAATGGTCAAAAACATTCATCTGAGACCTCATATAACAATTCATGCAACATGTACAAGGGCATGAAAATTTCACAATCTTTGCCCTTTTTTTGAGCCACAAAATTCATAAACATTCTCACTCTATCAAAGTATTCACTATTCATCCAACTCTTATCCATAGTTTTCTAATGGCTCCTCCAACTATCTCCTCCTCACACTTAGAAGTAATATTTGTCATAAAGCACGATGAAATATCCCTAAACTTCAGCAATTAAATGTATAAAATCTTAACACCAGATATTGTTCAGTATAGTAACCACCAAGTTCACAAACTAAACAATTGATATCATGTATCATTGTATTTTAACCTGTGAAAAATGATTTGGTGTATTTTATAACTCTTTCTTAACTTCTATGTTTTAAGGCTATATTACTAGAACTTAGAAAGCATGGGTATCTTGTAAGTAATTAAGAACAATTATTCATCTGATGCTTCGCTCCTTTTAGCTTTCATTTGACTTTTCTAGGATTAGAGGTTATCTTTGGAACCACTAAGAGGCGCATGACACATCTTAGGCTTAGTTTAGGGGAGCGGTGGCGGTTGATAACCTGCTGAAATGATAAGTACTTATTTTCAATAAGTACTTATATGTTTAGGATTGCTATTTTGGTAACTAACTGAAACATGAAAATAAATGTTTGGAAAGTGCGGTTGCAGTTGCTGATAAGAGATAAAATGACTAAAAAATCCATTCATTTAATAAACTATTAATTGTAGTATAAATAATTAAAAATATATTATTAGTCATATAAATTTAAAATTATAAATAATAAAATATTAAATTAAAATAAGA